>SJOL01006384.1:428098-459115 GCA_004794785.1 Opisthorchis felineus | reverse complement strand
GCGTCTGTTGTCTCTACTAAAGCGGTTTTCTGAGTTCAATGTAGCCATTCATCCTGGTAAATACACTTTTAGTGTTCCAGCATTTCCATGTCTTGGCTACATTGTGGATGGCAGTGGTTTTAAACCGGATACAAACCGTTTATCTCCTTTAGTAAATGCGCCATCACCAACCAATCTACAAGAACTGCGTTCTGTTCTACGAGCACTTTAATATTATTCTCGTTTTATTCCTAATTTTGCTAAACATGCAAGTTGCCTGTTTGATGTCATATCTCCACTCAATTTTCTTGGTCCTCCAACCATGAAAAGACCTTGCGTGCATTGCTTAGTCAGCTTCAAACTTCAGCTGTTTTGAAACCATTTTCCGCCAAACATCATTCGACCATCATTACTGATGCTTCTCCCACTGGAATAAGAGCAATCCTTGAACAGTGTGACAGACCGGTGACCTGCATTTCCCGTCGGCTCTCAAAAGTCGAACGTGAGTATTCTCAAACTCAACGAGGGACACTTGCGGTATACTGAGCTGTCAAACAGCTCCATAAGTGTCTTTTTGGATCAAACTTCACCATTGCTACTGATTACGAGGCCTTAAAGTTCTTGTATTATCCTACAAAATCTGTAGCGAAGTCATCTGCCGCTATGGTGCAACGGTGGATTATTGCACTGAGTTCATATACCTACGCCATTGTTCATCATAGTGCGAAGATGATTCCCCATGCTGATTTCTTATCCAGAATTCCATTATGCGACTTCGACTCAAACAATTAGGATTGTTTATTGAATAAACCATTACCAGTCAAGCGGGGTGAGCTTGTTGCTGATAATAGAATATATTTCGCTGCCATTTTTTCTGCGCTGCCACTTGGCTGGACACAGTAAAAGCGACGTCAATTTCCTGCATTCTACTGTCGCCGCGAGTTTGTCCATTACCCCGGATGGTTTGTTGTGCTTTGGGGATAGAGTTATCATGCTACTGACTCAGCGAGCGGCTGTTCTTGCAGATTTGCACTCTGGTCATCTGGGTGTTGATAAAATGAAATCTCTTGCGCACTTGTCATGCTGGGGGCCGGAACTGGATGATGATATCAAGCATACTGCTAAAAATTGTGGTAACTGTACACACAAGACTCACAGCAAACCTTCACAATGCTATCCGTGGCCAGTTACTTGTGGAACATTTCAACGAGTTAGCGCCTACCACTGCGATCCTTTTCTTGGTAAATACTATGCTTCAATTTTTGTTGGCGCATATTCACGTCGACCTAACGTTTTTCTAACTACTTCTCCAAGCGCTGAATTCACACAACAAGCATTAAGGTAAGTAGTTATCCATGAAAATGTACCAACTGCTTTGGTTACTGACAACGGAACACACTTGACTGCAAAATCCCTCGAGGAATGGTTAAAAGGCCTCGGATGTCGACATTTGTTTACTGCTCCATGACATCCCCAGTGGAATGGGCTTGCTGAGAATTTTGTGCGAACACTAAAATCTTCCATTACTTCGTTCTCTCCTGCTTCTTTTGTGGAGTTACACGGCGGAATTACTAATTTTCTAATGCAATACAGGAATGCCGTTCATTCAGTTACTGGGAAGAGTCCCGCGATTCTTTTTAAATCTCGCGTGTTGCGTACAAGTCTTGACTGTACCAAAACGGCGGACGTTCCGTTTTCCAAGGGTAATGATTCACGGCCTGCTACGGGAAAATAGTTTCACCAAAAGGCAAACGTATGGTCATAATTCTCGAGTTGGATGATCTCTCTTGTCACCGGAGACACACTGATCAGGTTGAGCTCAATACCAGAGGTCAGTCTGTTAACGGGACTTCTGATGTTTCGAACTCTGATGAATCCTTTGCAGATGACCTTATTGTGTCCGAACAAAGCGTTATCTCTGAAGAACATACTACCTGCGAAGAACCTGAAGTTTCCAATCCGAGAAAATCCAAAAGTTTGCGATCAAGACCACCACTGAACTATGAACGTGCACACGCTTATTCAGGGTGTGGGGGGTGTCATGAACATGATTGATGCTCTATTCATTGCTTTATTCACTATTCTCTTATTTTAATATTCCAAGGGCTGTACACGGGCATCAATTCGAATACCTACGTGTTATTTGTTACGCCGTGCCGAGTTTTGAATTTCTAGTTCGTTTGGTTATACCGATATACCTGCTGAACTTAATTACTACCGGCGAGCTATTATTTAGGCAGATTTAGTCTGCTTAAACAGCAACTGTCGCCCGAAAAGACCGCATGAAGTCAACACATAACTAACCTTCCTCCAACAGGGGAGTAAAATCCGTGGACTGAATTGCCCCTATTGTTCCCCCCTTCAGTTCGAATCACTTTCAGGTCAGAACATGCTCCATTACATCGCTACTCCGATCGGTAGGCGATCTGCCTAAGTAATTCCTACTTCTAGAACATCCTGTATGTACCACCTCGTGACATTTCTATTTCAAGTCGCGAGGTTTCGCGGGCAGCACAGCAGCTATCCTGCTGACTTACCATGAGGGTATGCAAGCGGCATTAATGCTTGATATACTGGAGGGCTCTGGAAATGCCTCCAATTCGCCGTTTTGCCGAGCCCCCGGTACATCTCCCGTCCAACAAAGCGGCCGCTATCTTCCTTATTGTAGAGTCCCGCACCTGGAGTCGCGACAAACTCCAGGTATCCGGTTCGATGACGAGGCTGCTGGCACTGATCATGGCTTTTGAGGCTTTATCTCTTGCCTCTTGTCGTGGATGTCAGTCGGCCGGGCGATTCTTCCTCTTCGGCGCGTGCCGGATCGTGAGATCATGCTTCTGTAGCCGGAATGCTCAGTGCACGAGCCTTACGTGGAGATCTGTGGTGATCCAAGCCCCCTCAAGGTGTTTGTGTTTGGCCTCAACATGCGACCCATGCCCCACCAAATATTGCCTCTATTTATCCACAGCACGGACAATCGCTAAACATTTTAGATGCTAGAATAGCTTTGCTCGGTCTTAATCGGGAGATGACTGGCATATTCGAAGACCCCATCCCTCTGCTTTAGGAATTCACCGGTCCCAGATTACTAGTTTCCTCTGAGTATATGCCTTCCAGAACTTAGGCAGACTGAGTAGAAGGTGCTGATCTGGAACCTGCAGCGTGACACATTCGAAGGCTTCATGCATTTTACCCGTCTATTCAAAAGTCCTCTTTTGACGGAAGAAGTAGTAGGGTAGAGCAGTAATGAAGTTGAAATCCTTGGCAAGCATGCTGATGAATGCTTCTTGTCCAAGAAACTGAAGTACGGACCGCACTGAATGTGAAAAAGAACAGTCCGGGTTTCGCCAGCTTTTTCAGTAGCGGCTTGACCCCACATTGACCCACTTTACGGCCGCGCAGTGTCACTAAACTTTGAGCAAGGTGTATTTCTTCCTCAGTGATCCTCAGGCCAGCTTCCCGAGTATCTTTTAATACAGCTTTCAATTGGGCTGCCAGCTCTGGTTCCGAATTGCCATACACGAAAATACTGTCCTTGTACATAGTAACATAACATAATCCCTTCTTTAGACGATGCATCAGACACTGGTATGTGAGTTGCGTTTCCAACGAGCTAGACGAAATTCTTCTCAATTGATATTGTGTGCTGTAAAACGTGGAGACCGTTGTTTTGCGGCCCTTGATTTGATGACCAGTAGCCAGTGGGCAGATGGCGAGTGGAACACTGAAATACCTAGATTGCTGAAGTGAACATAAAATTTCTGCGACCGAAGAGATGACCACAGTCTACTCTCAATTCAGTTCACTCAAAAGCCGGAACTCCACACGTCCCGATTAAAACAGGACACTCTCACTGGTCCTTCCAAGTCAGCAGTGGGGACTTTGTTTCGTTTTTGGTAGCTCTCCTTTTGGTTACAGAATTCATAGCACCGTAAGGATAGAGGCAGCTGGCGCAGGCAAACTGGTCAGGAGAGTTATATAACTGCCTTATCTGGTCCTTCCATGAACCCGTACACTTAAAGTGCCCACAAGCCTTGCAGGTGTGACATTGCATACCACGTCTTACAGTCGACGGACACCCATTTCTCCCACATCTGTTGTGGTCCATTGATGGCTGTAGAGGGCAGCCTGTATTGATTTGGGTCATGATTGAGACTAGGTGCACCGCAGAAACTGAGTGCAAACTGACAGAGGTTATCACGCGAAGGTTATGTTAGAGTGAAAAAAATTAACAAATGACACTTGTGAACCCTGTAAATAGACTGAACAGCGAAAGAATACTTTCACAAATTTGCACGAGGGAAAAACGAAACTGGTTTTGAACGTACCCCGTTTGTAGCTAATTCTTTGTTGTTGGTGATCACCAAGTGCCTACTCTTTGGGCACTGAAATAATGGTCACTAAGGGCAATGTTGTTCCGTACAGCAGTACTGAATGCTTCCCTTCCAGGCTATTTCTTCCTGAACGTTCTCCAGTGACTGTCAATTGCGGTGCAAAAGGAATTGTTAACAAGGGCAATCGAAAAAGAGGCTGTTGGATTTTGCGCCCTATGGCCTGGGTCAAAATTGTCCCTTTCGCATGGCTGGAACCTCAAAGCGTCGGGTGTTCAAACAAATCAACTGGCTGTCGCTTCTTCGCCATGTGGTCTCGTTAAAATTGATGTTGAGTGTTTGGAATGAGTACGAGATTTTTTATTCGGGAGTGTTAGTTGAGACGACTAGTATTGTTATGGAGAAATGGTGCACCCCCATTCAACGCCAGTAAGGATTAAGAAGGCATTTAAAGCACTCGCCGAAGTAAGTGTTCACCCTGATATCAGGATCAATATACTGCAGCCACAGGATCCAAACATATACTCGCTTTGGTTGACCTGATTTTCTCCCTTAAACTTTCGTTCACAAGCGTTCGCTGCTTCTTAGCAATACGAAAATTGTACCATTCCCTAGACGCTATCTGCAATCCCTATCTGGCATGCACGATTTTCCCTCGATTCGTTATGTGCTAAGGAAAAACCTGTGGACTAGAATGTTGTATTTATCTATATGAATGCTCAAACCAAATAACACTACAACCTGTCTTACTTTAGTTGGAATTTCTTTTTACCAATCTTTGAAATTTTCGGGGCGCGTTCAGTTTTGAAGTTGCGCTGGCCTCGGCGGTGGACTTGACTTCAAAGGCGTTTGATAGGAACTTGTTGATTGCCCATTTTTCATCATCAGCAGCATTTTAGAAGGCTTTAATCGACTGCATGAAGGATAACCATGTGGTATTTGTGCGTGCAACTCCATCTCTACTTTGCGCAGTGACTGGCTGTAATATCAATGCAGTGGATGACCTTTAAACTAAGCAGAGATCAGGAAATCAGAAGGAGCTAATAAGGTTTGCGCATATCTTATTGAGAGGCAGTAGGCAAAGCACCGGCTGCCCAGTCCGGGTTTGTCTAAAAATGACAAAGTGACCGTGTAGAAGTGACCTCCTGGCGTTTTGTTTACAGTCATAAGGTGGCTATGGTTCTGTTCAATCAGCTGCCTGTAAACCGACGGCTAACAGGGGAGGGGTTCAGCACCTGTAGGGCTCTTCCAAAACATGGAACGCCTTCGCGCGAAGTGCGGAAATTTGTAACCGCCAAAATCAGCACGGTCCTCACCACTCAAGACACGCACTCAAGACATCCGCGAATACCGCCCAAAGTGTAAAACATTTCTGCTGGACAAGTGACGGGTAGTTTGGTCTCATTTTCGCAGACAACACGCCCTCAGTCCCGGTGAAGCACCGAGTGTCTGGACCGTTATTAGTGTTGCAGTCAGTGGACTAACACTACAACCATATTTGATTTCTACGGATAGCAGCAGGTGGCTCTGTTTCCCCTGGTTCATCAAACCATCTGACAACGCCCAGGTGCCACCTGCGGAGAGCCTGTTGTTGTTCACCATTTAGAATAAAGAAGTTTGCCGCCGTCAAACATGACCTGAATGTTTCCAGGGCTATATCAAGCAACAAGCGAGAAAATCCAACCCCCGAGCGTGTCATATACAAATAATGATAACACTAGCATCTTTCATCCATTCAATGGAATACTGTGAGTACAACCTATATGTGGAGGACATACTTTCTTCAATTCCTGTAGGAATTATCACAGGCCATTGAATAATATTTTTCAAGGTAAGAAGACATAAGCCTCCGATTCCGTCCATCTGGGCAGACGATACCAGAAAATATTTAGATGCAGAAGTGAACCTCCGACAAATTTTGCACCGTCGGGTGCATCGTAGGCTTTAACAATTTTCAGACTTTCATATAGCTGCATAACCGCATCCAACATTCGTCTATTTCAAGCAAATTCCATTTTCCGGCAGATTGATACATTATGTTTCACTGAGCTCTGTTTTCCAATTCTAGGACTTTGTTGGCTTTCAAAAATCTTTCATTTAACAAGTGAACGCTACGAAGAAGCCGAAAATAACTCAATGGGCATAGACATTTTTAGCCGTTAATCAAACAATTCGAAAATGTCGTAGTTTTGAAATCGTTTCCACTCACCGGATGCAGATCGGTATTTCCACCCATGCGTTGAAAATCAAGCCGGCCCATTCTCTCAACGTTGCTCTCATGGGCATGAAGCGGACGTCACCTGCTGAACTTCTGGTATATAGCTCGAGCACTTACTGGAGCTGATGAGCCGATCCGCGACCGCCAACTAGACCCTTACCGACGGACTGTCTGAACAACAGACGAAACATTTACCATAAGTTCTTCAGGTTGTGGAAGAGTTACGATAAACCAGCGAGCAATTGGGGAATAGTAGGTATCTGAAATAGATTTACCTGCATCAGAAATGTTCAACCATGGTGTTCTGACTCTGAAAAATGCACTTCCTTAGCCTACCAAAATGACCTGGACAGAAAAGATAGGTTCTGTTGAAAAATATGGGTGTCCGGTTGCTCTCGTTCCAGAGGAAAGAGAAGGGAAGCTCCACCGGACCACTACAGGTGTACCGGCCTTTTGAGCCTTGTAAACAAGCCCCAAGAACTAGTGTACTCCAATGGGCCGGCACCCAAAGAACGATACAGATCCTTTTCCACTCTCAGCATAATGGGTTTGATTTTCGTAAGGCGAGAGCCCCAGAAAAATTTAATGAACACTTGCAAACATTGTGTTATTTGGGTAGATTTTACAATGGCTTTCGAATCCGTTAGCCGAGAGGATTTGTGGACAGTCCTTTCGAAATATGGTCGTCCAGTAAAATTCTTCGGCCTTTTTGAAGTCCGCGAGATAAAATGTAGCCGAAGAAGCAAACTAGCGGACCGTCCTTCTTTAGAATTGCTGGCCATTAACTTAGCTTCCATGATTCCGCTACATAGGTTGGTATAAGGCTCGCACATGTAAAATTTCAAAACTACTCGAAAAACAATTCCTACCCTTTCCCGATTGGATGCCTCCCAAGATGTCACTGATGAACGCCATCCGAAGGATGCCACCAAATTATTTTCTTCTTTGTCTATATGTCTGACAAGGAATCGTCTTTGCGCTAAACCGTCTAGTTGCATGATATATGGACAATCCAGTGAAGCTAAGTTTACTGGCCTCTAACGCTTTTCAGTGAGTGGTAACGCAGTTTGCGGTGCGACTCCACCAAAAGTGGATTTTTAGTTCGCTGACGTAGATTGGATTGTGTGCTCCGTCTTCAGTGTGCCTAATGGCCTGAGGTTCCCCTCCGTCCAGCATGGTGGTCGTAGTGCACTGGTTGGCCTTGTCTTCGGTAGCATGTGATCGATTTCCTGCAGTGAAACCGTGACCATAGTTGCGCACAAGTAATTCCAGACCAAATTGACTAATTTCAGGACGTAATCTGTAAGTATCTTGGCCAGATTACGTCTGCCTGTCGAATTAACCTGGTTTGGCCAACAGGACTTTCGTATTGGGTCTTGTTGTGCAGGCAAAGTGCACCGCGTATCCGCCTGAGAAGTCTGTTGCTTTGTCTCGCAACAGCACTCGTCCTTGTTGAGTAAGTGAGCGTTCACGCTACAGTGCCGGATAAAACTCGGTCCTGCACAAGTTCATGTTTTGGTAGCTTTCAGCTGACCAGATAGTGTCATGTGGAGTTCGAAGCCATCGCGGAAGCAGCGCTTATGCCGCTAACGCTCCATCAAGCGAATTGTGGTTCGGCATTGCTCAGCATGACAGCAGAAACATCTGTCAAATCTCCTCGGTCGCTCTGTTGATTTGAAACTCTGAGACGCACGATTTGGAGTGTCAACGAATCGGTCTGCCCGTCAGTCTGACCGTGGATGAAACGATGTTGGGCGGGAATGGGATACAGTGTACTGTAAACACTGGTAAAGCGAACTAGCTGCCCTTGTCGGATACAATCATCTCGAGTTTCAGAGTGAACCATTGAGCACCAGGGTTCTTGAGTTTATTTGGAAATCGCGCGGTTTCCTGCTGAAAGGACTTCTTGCTACTTGCTGCAGGACCTTGTAAGGCAAACAAGTGTTGACCGCCGTATCTTCATGGTTGCTGTGGGGTCAAGACTAGAGTTTGGGCAGTTGTTGCCACAACAGTAAATAAGTTCTCACCAGCGATTCTGTTGCTAAAGTAGAAGTCTATCTGCTGCGAATATACTCCAGGCAGAATCCTGAATTATCTTCGTTCCAGCATGCCTCTCGACAAACCGCTTCAGAAAGGTTGGCTGTGTTTCGGTTGAAATGGCGAGGCAATTAGAAGGCAAAGTGTGCTCGCCGGCTGGGGGTATTTCATCACTTCCTTATCTTAAGGACTGGTACACGGGCATAGTTCTTGTGGTGCTCTAAGAACAGCTGCAACGCAGGGTCTACTTTGGCAGCCTGGCGGACCCGTATAAGCTATCACCGGATGATGCAAACTGTATCCCGTTCTTGGCTAGCTTAAAGTGCTTGTTATGACCACAGCGTGTCACTGTGTTGGCCGCTGCACTCAGTGATCCGCGAGAATGTGCTGGCCTGTCCGAGGTATGTGGTGAACTGGCACTTGAATCTGGTGTCGGATCGCGGAAGGAGAATTCCCTATTGCTAAAGATGGTTGGCGGTGTTCATAGAATTTCCCTTCTTAGGCGTGCACAGCGATGGGCAATGTGTGATCGTTCAGTTAGAAAAGCCTACAACCTTAAAGCAGCCCATCGATTTTTTTATTTTTCTTTCTGGCTGTGCTTACGCTTTGATGTGATCAGCGGGCGGGCCGCATGTGCATTGAATCGCTGGCTTCTGACGGAGAGTGTACACCACACCACTCCGCTAGTGCATCAATCCAAGGCCACCCATGACACACCGGCTTCCATGAATGGATCTTGGTGGTTTGTGGTCGAGACGAAACTAAGCGTGTCGCTGACAGGGTTAGGGGTAGGTTGGCCCTCTGGGTCATGTTAGCTCCGGGCTTTTGGCCAGAATTTGTTTCAGCGGACCTCTGAGAGGGTGCGTGGCTGATAGAAAAGGCTCCAAGTGATGAAGTGCATTTTTCACCACTCTAAAATAAAACAATGCTTCCTCTATGCCGGTGGATAGCATATCACCGAGAATGATCGCGATGGTGCAGTCAGAATAAAGGCTCTACTGGTGACAGGGGGAGTCAAAAATAATGGGGAGTATTCGACGCAGGTGCGGTCACGCCCTAATTGGCACGACCTAAATGTGGTGAATAGAGAGGGCAGAGAAGCACAATTATTAGGGTTCTTTGCCTTTTATGGGACATATCAAACTAAAGCCAGATGGGCCGTTACAACTCGGAAATGGCGGGCAACGGCTAAACGAGGGATACAAAACAAATGATCCTGCCTGGCACGTGACAAGAGAAATCGCGGAAATAAGGAACCAGAACAACAACTTTGGAGAAGCAGCATTATTTCAGCGACCCAGTTTGCAAGTCTGAGATACAACTGAAAACCACTTTTGGGGCTCCGTGACCTTGGACAGTTGAGTTTATGTCCATGTTCACGAAGAGCGCAAGTGAGTTATAGAAGTGAAGTGTAGAAGTGAAGTTTAGAAACTCGAAATAGGAAAATATGATAGCCTGGATCTCAGAATCACGATGTACATTGAAACTGTATTGACTTGCTGGCATTGCCGTTGTATCGAGTCGGGTGCAAAAGTTCCTTGGGAGAGTGAGTTAATGCTTACACATAAGAAAGAACGCAAACTGTAAAGAAAAGCAGTGCAGCTGTGAGAGAAAATACTGAAGGTGCACCAAGATGATTAAATCCAAGGAAAGTGTTAAGTGTGTTACGATGAACTCGTCTCAGAAACGGTTGGATGCAGGTAAGCAGCTCGTTCGTATCTGCAGCTAGGATGCCAGGAGGGCGGGAGCGCAGTCCAGATTAAGGAGAGAAAATCTGCCTTAATCGGACTAGGTACGGCGTGCCACGACTGCATTGACATACTTTGGTTTCTGGGCAGCCCCATAACGAACGTCATGGTTGAGGTTAACGGACCGGGGATGAGCAATTCTGCGGAAAGCGGGATTTTGGATCAGACAAAGGGATCTACACAGGTAGAACAAAAGCGAAGTAGGATAGCAGTTGTTTTTGGTTTAGTTGGAACTCCATGTGGAAGTAAATTGGGTGACAGGCGGGGTGAATAGCTGCCATACAGGACGTTCGAAGCAGATGCTGCCGAAGATGGAGGCTTGGGAAGAGGAGGGGACCGGATGGGATCAGTAAGGCCTTGTTGGCGTGGGGTAGTATCAGATGACATGGAGTCCACTGATAAAAATAACCTTAAGTTTAATACTGTTAAGGTGGTGGCAGCGAGTGCTTAAATGAGCCGGTAAAAGGGTGGAGTGTGCTTAGTAACCTAGTAATGAAGGACTGGCTGAGCTTGCCAATATAAAGCCAATATAGTAGAAAGGACGTAGAAAAAGACAGTATGAGTGTGCTTCTGTTTATTGACTATAGAGTTCACCTAAACAGCGGTGTAAAAGTTCAGCGTTGGTGGTAGAGCCGTGCCTGGTGCACTGCAATGAGCGTCAGTCGACTAGCAGGCGTAAGGTTGGGGCGACAGTGTAGCTGCCTAAGAATTTTTGGTAGGGTGGGAAGTTAGCCGATATGGTAACGAGCAGGAGGGATATTTTCTTGTGCATCAAAATTACCCGCGTCCTATAAGCCGCCGCGTTCTTCAGTGATGAATTCAATGCAGTCCGCGTGGAGAATATGCTTTTTCCCTAGCACACGATGAATATACATTTTTTGTTAGGACTGGCGCATAGTTAAAAGTGTGCTATAACTTGCAGGGGCCGCAATCTGCGCTGCGCACATTATTCAACTAAGCAGTAACACCGCAGCAGCCATCATTATCTTACCCTAGGTTCCTTGGTATATGGTTTGCACCACATTTGGAAGCGATGGCAACGCGGGAACAGGCCATAGGGTACACCGACGGTCAACGACTCCCAGGATTCCCCCCTGACTTCAAACCGCAGGTGATCCATAGTTGAGTGAGCCTTCGAATATCACGCACCTCCATTCAACGTCTCGAAAATGTCGTCCGGAGGGGGCAGAACATACTAAGGTGTGTCCACTTCTGTATGAGGACAAGTGGATTGAGCAGCATAGAAGCGGAAGGCTCCCTCAACCATCACGGTGACTACGGTCAATGGCGAAAGCCAGGAGGTTGAAAGACACCACCTTTCCGTAGTCTTTCAGTGCTCTATCTCCGAAGGGTCGATCTGCTTATGGCACCTGTACTGCATTCTTTACTGCCTCCGACTGGTGGTTTGGCATGTCCTCTTTCCGCTTGCTGCATACACCGTCTTACGGTCCCCTTGCGCGCTGCCGTTTACATGTTTGCGTCTACTTACGCACCTACACAGGGACACACACGCAGAAGCCTGCGTAAGTACATTTGGCATGGCGGTTCATTCAGTTCGCTCACCGCTCAATTTTGAACTTCATTGTAGTTCACTATAGCTTGGGCTGCTATCACCGGCTATGCGGACGTGCGGCCTCAGGATGAGTGAAATATACTCTGTCGTGACATAGGTTCTTTAGGAAGTCGAACGGTGTAGGGGCAACCTTCATGAGCCAGGTGAACGGAGGAACCTTATTGTTACTTTTCGTGTACGGAGCGCGATCGGTCACTATCAGGCCTTGGGCATTCACTGCTGCATTTCGCAGTCCAGTTAAGTTGCAAATCAGAACTATCACACTGGTCCTAGGTCCACCAAATAATGAGCGCTTTGTCCCGGAAATCGATCCAGCGTTCGGCAGAGGCACAGTCTGTTTTCGCCCATGTGAGATATCCAAGTCCATCGGTGAACCTGGCTTTATAAAGTTGCAGCTGTTCCTCAGCCAACTGACGGAAAACGCGGCTTTGAACAGGGTTACTTGCGGCACGTGAAATAACGGTGTTGCCTCCTCTCAGTTCTTGGTCTGCCCCACCTCGCTCCGCAGGTTATTGTTTTATGCAGAACAGTGTGATAAGTAGATTGAATGTCGTAAACACTTGAAACAAGCCGCAAAACCTCGCGCGATACTTGCTATTTAAGATGAATCTAAAGTGTATGTAACTGCAGCATTCTGGGACTTTAGACACCTTCTGGTAACCGGCATTAATGGTGGAATAATACTGGTGACTGAGTTCATCTTTTCGACCAACCAGAGCTCGAAGCTGCACTCTTTCTTTTGACCAGCCACATGGGGATAGGACTATTGTTGACTTCAGTGCCTATTAGCGAGCGGTAGGACGGTTCTGGAGTTCATGTACGAGCCAAGCTCGAACAGACGATTGATTCAAATAGGCTTAGCCGCTCAACAGAATTTTCCACCAACAGTGCTAAATGGTGTAGCTAGGGTAAGTCCGTGCGTTGCGATCGACGAGGTCGCGGTTCGAATCCGGGCTCCGTCACCAAAATTTCTTTCCGAGTTTTTCCATTTGCATGTATTTTCACGGAACACTCAGTTTTGCTGACAGTCATCCATGGCATAAAATATAATTAGCCAGGATGAGAGCATATAAATGTTCCAAGTGCGTAAAGTCCTTCTTAGATATGTGGCTAAGCTTATTTTGATATATTTGAAAAAATAAATGTCGAATTCCTGCCGCCATTAGATTGAAGGAAGTGATGTGTGCAGTTATATAAGGTTGTATGAAGGAAGAGAGATCGATGGAGAACAGTTTAAGGCTTGTGGACATGTTTTGAATTGTTAGTTTAACTTCAGAATTGTATATATATATATATATATATATATATCACGCGTGGAGCCTTCCAGGGGTAAATAATCCACATTGTTTCCGACAATTTTTCGCCTTCTTTAACAATTTAGCTTTCCTTTATTTACTTGCGTTAAGCATTGGAATCGTTCTTCACTTGGCTTGTGTGCAAATACAATTTGAATGCGCGAGATTCCTGGCTTGTGAACAACTGACCAATCAGAATGCTGGCTTCGCATGAATCGCATGCCCGGTTTGGGTTTACGGTTCCGCTTGATGGCTGTTGGCAACGTCACTTCTTGTATCGTAAAGGTTAAGCAGCCTCTACCAGCCTTCGACGCCTGTGACATTGGTTGGTCCGTCAAAATCAGAGTTGCGGTTGTGACGTGCGACACGAATATTAGACCACTGTGTTCTGAAAAGTTTTCGCCAGAAAGCTGAATGCTACAGTTGGGGTTAAAATCAATTCTAATGGAAAAGTCCCCGGTGAATCAGCTCAGCCTAGGAGGTATTCAAAAGCACGCGGTTATCGTACACTTTACGGTCTGTTCTGAGACACTGCCCTGAGAGATACCCCAGTAGAACCCGGTCGACCGGGTCGACTGTTTCTGACCAGATATCCGGGTGAACAGGACAGTGGGTTGGATCACCAGAGTTCATCATCTTGGATGCATTAGAAAGAAGGAGTCCTAGTAGCATTTGAACCTGCTTGCACCGTGGACCACACTTACGCGCCATGTTGAGTCACTCACAACGCAGTATTTGATTTTGCATTTCAGTTGTCTATTATCACGCGATAACGTGTACCCGAAAGATTTACTTTTCCGGACCGATTGTTGGATTAGTAATAGTAGTAATGGCTTTCAGTTTTGGCTTAATCTGTGTACCGGACAGCACGATAATACACGCTCCCCCGAAGCTCTGTTTTCCGACCAAATCCGCCATTCGAATGGATTTCATGATCATGAAATCAGTCACAATATAACGGGACATTGAAAACCATTGTTACCCGTATGCCACCCACCTCCACTGCTGTCTACACTTTCTGCAGTTTCAAGCAGCTGAAGAGGCACAGTTTGGAACTACTGGTTAACATAGTGATGACTATGCTGAAGTCGGTGGAGGGACCGTTCTTGCGAGAATGCGATCAGAGGGTACGCAGCACGCGGTATCACGTTAATCTGCTTCGTGTAGCCAACATGCTTGGAAATATGGCCATTAAAAGTGTGTTCATGCTGGGGAAATGGAAAAACCTGTCAACTAGTAGTCAACGTATGGTGTGGCACAACCCTAGTAAAGTTTGCGAACCTTAGACATGGTGACCAGACCGAATGTTATCTTGGGTTGGCGGCTTCGCTCCTCTATGACCAAATGAGGTATGCTGGAGGGTTTCGCTTTGACAGTGGCAGAGTTTCTCATACTGATTGAAGGTCAATGGACAGAAGTCTGCCAGATAGCCTCCTAGTCCTCCGGGTTGGTCATTGGAACTTGTACTACTGTGACAGCTTACCTTGACACACCCGCAGCCTTGTGGTCGGACTCTTCGGCTAAATGCCTTGGTTGAAGGCCCTGATCACCCTTCTGTCTAGGTGTGGGCTCAGTGACCGTACATCTCGTACAACCAAGGACTTCACAACAAAAAAGTGCTGATTCCACATCGGCTGTCGCGTCCAGCTACCAACCGGGTCACCCAACCTGCAACTTACACTAAGGCAGACAAGGAAGGACCTACCACTGCTGACACTCCCCTACTATTTCACGTATTCCTTCCCTCCTATCCCACCCTGTTGTGAGTGCTCTCCCGGCATGTCCGACCACTGGGACTAATGGCTTTATTGGCCTTGCACCACGTTCAGCGGCACCTTCTGTGCCCCCATCTTCAGTAACCATCCTAAACATCGAAGTCAGTTTTAAAACCGAAAACCGGTCTACTTATCTGCCTTTAATGTTCGCACATTGTCGTAAACATGCATCAAAAAGCTCCTGTTCATACGCTGGATTCCCTCCGCACTGATACATGCTGAAACAAGAGTGCAGAACGGAAGTATTGTAATTGAACTCACCTCCCCGCTCTTTTCCTGCTTCCGGATACCGCCGAACATGGAAATATCTACTTGATTGGGTACCGTCGATAGTCGCCTTTGTGCGAATCGCTTGGCAGCATCTATGAAAGAAACCAGAAAAACAGAGGTCCTCGTCTCTTCCGGTCGCAAACAAGACCCAACTCAACGCATATTCCGACGCCAGGTAAAACTGAATGCCCGCACTAGGTGGATCCGAAAGGCATTATAAGTGAAAGAAGGGAAAGAGGGTAAAACATCTACCTTTTTTCAATTGATTTGCCTCGCGGGTCCTTGTAAGTCACTTCTCAGCGACTCTCTCACTAGCCACAGTAGCTATCTGATGGCCAGCAAAAAATTACGTTTGGTCAATTGGGCAGGGTACTTTGGAGGATAGTTCATTTGGCCTCCTTCTGTTTGCAGACCACACCAGCGGCCCTTGACACAAACATGAACTGTGAGTATGAAACCCCCCTCGGCCTCAGCAATTTGCTAGTAATATATCCTCATTCAAAAGCCGTCTTGCTCATGATCCAGACGACCTTTTACCTTCAAGGTTGGTGAATTCCTCATTCAGTGCCCATCTACTTATTTGCGTCTATCTGGGAGAAAGAGACCGTATCAGGCAAATATAGTGGGTCGGAATGGTACCAATTTTCAATATGGCACTCATGAGAGTAGTAGCCACACGAACGTCAGTTTGACTCCCGTTGTACCGAGGTTTAGAGTGCCGGTGGTTCTTCGTCGCCTGACAGCGGTAGGCGAAATCCTGGCCCGTGAGCATCAAGTGGGATTTCGACCGGTTTGAGGCAGCATCGGCCGCACCGTTCTAACCCATCAGGCGTTAACGCCGCGCCAGATGTCGGGATGGCCCATAATTTCGGTGTTCCTTGACTTTAAGGGTGTATTCAACCCTACCGACAGATCAATGACTCCAACTACACTTGCATAACAGAGAATTCCGCATTCACACACGGAGATGTGACAACGTATAGGAAGTCTTCAAAATTTCCCCTGCGAAAAATGTTCGGCGATGGTGTCCATCCTTGCCAATTTCGTTCAACTTCATCTTTGATGAAATGGTTATGCGTATACCGGGGGGTATTGGAATCACAGCTACCGAGAACTTTGTTGGCCTGGAGTACACAGACGACATTGTACCAGTAATACATGGCTTAACGAACGCAACTTCTCTTGCTAGACACATTCTTCGTTGGAGGTCTCCGTTGCACAACCGAAAACCCGCTTTCTGATTGCCTCGTTACGGATTCGCCGCTACCAACCCACAGGAGCTCTGATTCTGAGACAACGGTTGCCGAACACCTGAATACGTCTCAGTTTCGCTGCTCGAACATACCAGTTCTCCCAGCTATACAACAAAACAGCCCGCACTGTAGCTTGATACACACGGCCCTTGAGATTCAGGGATATCCCGCTTTGATGCCGTAGGTGTCTCAAATTAGCAAACGCGACCCGAGTCTTGTAGATTCATACATTGATCTCATCAGTCAAACTGCAGTCAGAACAAATGCGTCGTCCAAGACATGAACCGCGCTTCACAACTTCAAATATCTCTCCTTGAATTGTAAATAGCGGGATGGCCCAGTGGTAAGCCCGGAAGGTCCGTGGTTCGAAACTGACCTCTGCCTCTCGACTTTCCCTGTCCAGACTTGGGCAACCTGGCAGTATCCCAGCCCGGTGCCTCCTTCTGGCGGCGTGGCAGTTGGGCACCGGAAGGGTGCTACAGCTGAACGATTTTTTTGATTGGCGTGTTTAGTGACTGCATATCCAGGGACATGATCTTACACTTTGTGGGTGCAAAGTGCATACCAGCGGATGGGATGACTTAAGTCAGTTCGTCCAAACTATCTGCGCCTTCTCCTCCTCTCCGAAGACGAGAACGATGTCGTCTGAATATTCCAGACCAGCAAAGTTTTTGTCAGAGCCTATTTGAACACCGGGGTTTTGAAAACATTCCAGCGTTCGTCTCATAATTTTATCGAGCACAAAGAGATTGGAGCTCAACTGGATGTGAAGGTTTGTGTACCGCTTCGACCCACTGAGCTATATTAGTGGGTTTTCACGATCACGGTCTCCCGTACCATGTTGGGTAATGGGTAGAGGTCTGATGAAAACAGTATCCTGGTCCTCCAGGTTGGGGTTTTCTAGTAACGGTACTTTCCTCAGCTTAGTTCTCGGTCTGAGCCTCCCAAGCTAGCGTTCACGTCAAAACAACCACCAAGGGTGCACAAGGAATATTAACGCCAAAATCGAGTAAAGAACACTTGTGTAGCGCTTCATATAATCAGTGTAAGCGCCGACAACCTTCTGGAAATTCTGACGCCTTCTGGATGCGCCACTGGCGACCGGCATTTGGCTAATACTATGTCATGATTGGCTGTGGGTCCAGAATTTCGACTAATCAGATCTGGGCTTGATGCCGGACCCGGCAAGCGTCCCAAACTTTTGGCCAATTTTGCGCGCCAATTAGGCGCCGAGGCAGCGCCTAACTGCGAGCGGCAAAGTGGTATGCCTGTATAATTCCGCCTAAAGCTCCCCCTTGAAGTTTGTGGACGTAGCTTCGAATCCGGAGGTTCACCTGTAGTGGCCTCACTGGCTTGCGGATCTTGTCTGTCCAGCATCGTGGTCGTACACCTTGCTTGGACTGTACCACCGACGAGGCAGCTGGTGGATTTTCTGGGATGGTGTCGAGATCAAAAGTGTCCAGAAGCATCTCTAGACTCAACTAACTCGGTCCTGTGGGCAGGATCTGCGCATCTGTCGGCCGGATTTGGTTTGCGCGCTGTATCCTTATGGCTGAGCCAACTTGAATCTCGTAGAGCACTTTGCCGCGCCGGCGAAGGATGTGTCCTAGAATCCACGTAGGGTTTCTGCCGCTGTAGTCTCTAGCCTTCGCTAAGAAGCGCGCAGTTGCTCCATGATGCCGGTTCAGCTGTTCCTCCATTCTGATGCTGCGGTGAATAACCTGACTTTTATGTGGCCGGGTAGTGTCATGCGGTGTTCGAAGCTTCCTTCGGAGCAGTGCCTCTGCTGGTGACACCCCATCAGTCTAGTTGGGATTTGGCGTCGCTCGATATGCCAGCAGGAAACTTTGCGAAATCTCTTCCGTTTGTCCCTCCCCTCTGGGCTTCTGAAGTGCCCGCTTCAGAGTGTCCACGAAGCGTTCCGCCTGGCCGTTCGACTGTGTATGAAACGGTGGCGAGCGGAGTGCGTTATGCCACACTCTCGACAAAAGTTTGCGAAAGCCGACGGCATGAATTGACTGTCGGATACAATAGTCTCTGGTGTTCCAAGGCGACTGAACAATCGTTGGAGTTCCAGGACCGTAGTTGCAGTTGTGGAGCTGTTCACTGGAAAATTTTCCGGCCACTTGCTGCAGGCATCGACCACAACCAAAAAGTGTTGGTCCTGCATGACCGATGTGAAGACGAGACTAGGAGTCGTACGGTTTCGGCCACGAACGTAGGTAGGTTTTCACACGTGCCTTGGATGCAAGCAACGCAGGCAAGATTTTGGGACCTGATAGATCTGGGAGTCTGTCAAAGACCAGTAGACGTGGTTCCGAGCAAGGGTCTTCATCCTGTTTGTTCCCGGGTGCCCTTTAGGAAACTGATTCAGGAGGGCTGGTTGTAGCTACTGTGGGATGGCAACGCGTTCTGAAAACAAAAGATATCCATGGGCTAGTGATAGTGGGTCACGTCAATTGAGTTAAGGCTTCAGTTCGTCTCTTAGGCAGGTACGCGGCCGCTGATGGTGGTTGTATATAACTACCTGCTGCAGCACAGGGTCTTGGTCGGTAGCCTGGTGGACCATGTCGGCAGTCACTGGGAGAATGCGAACCGCTTCGGTTACTACGTGGTTAACCTCCGGTTCTAAAGGAATTGTTGTGACCACAGTATCTTCTGGTTCTGGTCTACTTGAATCAGTGAATCGCTACAGTGCGTCGGCTTCTCCGAGGCTGGCGGTGGACTGGTACTTGATCTTGAAGTCATATCCCAGAAGCAGAGTGGCCCATCGCTGGAGGCGGTTGGCAGTATGTGCAGGGATTCCTTTCCTCGAGCGAAACACAGTTAGCAGTGGCTTGTGATCGGTCAATAGTGTGAACTGGCGGCAATAGAGCATTTTATGAAACCTTTTGTCGGCAAACACGATCGCCTTTCTATCCGACTAAGTTGCGCTCGACTGATGTCAGGGATATGGCCGCATGTGCACTGGCTTTCTGGCTGCCGTCGGGAAATACGTGCGGAGTCACTGCGCCAATTCCATGGTTCGAAGCATCCGACGCCACAGCAATCTCCAGCTTGCTCTCGGTCTGAGCCTCCCAAGCTAGCGTTCACGTCAAAACAACCACCAAGGGTGCACAAGGTATATTAACGCCCAAATCGAGTCTAGGACACTTGTGCAGCGCTTCATATATACAGTGTAAGCGCCGACAACCTTCTGGAAATTCTGACGCCTTCTGGATGCGCCACTGGCGACCGGCATTTATCCAATACTGGGTCAGGATTGGCTGTGGGTCCAGAATTTCGACCAATCAGATCTGGGCCTGACGCCGGACCGGCAAGCGTCCCGGACTTTTGGCCAATTTTGCGCGGGATAGGCGCCTCGGTGATGCGATTCATGCACAAGCCAGCATTCTCATTGGTTAGTTGTGCACAAGCCAGTAAGCGCGCGCGTTCAAACTGCATTTGTGCATAAGCCAACAAAAAACGAGTTAAATGGTTAAAGCACATAAACTTAGGAAAGATGGACTGTCAGTTCAGGCGAGGAAATAGCATGAATCTATTTAAAGTATTTATTCCAGGAGAACTCTATCTCCCCGCGAGAAATATGTGCAATTTGACGTTTATAAAATGAATAAGAAAACTTAACATTACAACACGCATCCACGTACCTTGAAACGCCCTCCATCGACCTGCCTTTCTTGACACAACCCGTTTCTGACTACCCACATCACTTCTTCCAATATAGGTTTGGCAGGAACTCGACATTTGTGTTTTCGGAAATCTCGATCCAAACTTAACCATAGTTTTGGATATGTATACATATCCGAGACTTTTCGCACTCGGAAATTTAGGTTGCTTTTATCTTAGTCAGTCATATCTTTATGCTGTATAGGACTGTCAGCAAGAACAGTAATGGCGTGTGAAAAAGCGTGCAAACGGGGGAAGTCGGACGACTTCCTCCCGGATTTGAACCGCGAACTACCACGTTCCTGCGCCGAAGCTTACCCCACTTGGCCATGGAGCCACGAGCGGCCGTTGGTGCAAACCTCTGCTAAGCAGCTCTGCCCCGTACGGAGTAGTCGTATGCTTCGCTATGGATCACGTGACTCAGACCAGCCAATCATTTGCTTGGGTTTGGCTTGTGCATGAATCGACTACCCCTCGGCCGTAGCAGCGCCTAACTGCGAGCGGCAAAGTGGTATGCGTGTGGAATTCCGCCTAACAGGTTTGGAACATTAATGGTGACTCGTTGTGTAAAAAATGAAGTGTGCTTGCATTTCCCGCCCAACCCGGCTGCTTTGCGGTCAGACTTTTGAGCCGAATGCTTTGGTTGAGGACCTTAATCGTCCTCCTGTCTAGGTGTGGGCGCCCTGGCAGTACCCCAGCCCACGTACAGCCATGAATTGTGCACGTACAAATGAACTCACGTCCCATCGGCCGTCGCGTGGTGCCATCAGCCGGGTCGCCTTACTTGCTGCATAGTGGGTAAGCGAAGACAGGCTACTGCTGACGCCTTCATTCTCGTTCATATACCTTTTCTTCCCTCCCTCCCAACCTCATTAATAACTCTTTCCTTGTAAGTCCAGCAATTAGGACTGATGATTCCGTTCGTCCCGTATTGGTTTTGAAAGCAATATATGCCTACATCCTCAGGCATCTCGAGATCAATCTTCAAGCCTCGACACCCAGTCTATCTGGCTGCCTTCAATCTCCGCATCCTGAAGCAAGCAGGACATCATGTTGTTCGTGCCCTCACACTGGACTCGCTTGGAATTGGTGTACTGTGTGTCAGAAACAACAATTCATGAAGCCACAAGGAGTTGCTGGCGCAAGTACTATGTTATTTAGTAGAAATGCGCGGAGACTGCTGGCCTCAATCCAAACTATAGGATATCCTACTGCACTGGCTGACCCAAAGAACGGTAAACTTATAGATTCTGTGAAACGAAAGCATCCAGGACAGCCGACTCAGCAAATGTCGACGCATTTGTCCCGTCAACGTTTCTACCTGGACTCCATACGTTCTAGTTCCAAAGCGGGGAATCATAGTAAACGATAATGATAATCCGTTCGCCTTTGGTACCCTTTCGGTGCAATTCCGCCGTGTAACTCGAGGGAAGTCTGAGAGCTGACATATTGTCAGGTTGCTTAATCCTAGACGAGCAATCGAAAAACCAAATTTGGGCTCGGACCACAGACTTTCCGGTCAGTGACCCCGCACTGTAACCGCTGAGCTCTCTCGAGTTCGATCTCACTAGTATGTACTAAATGTAGCGGAGATAGCCGTAACTATTTTCCAAGAAATCAACAACTGTCACATCGAAAATTTGAATGTATTCTGCAGCAGATTAGATCTGACTGGAGAAAGTCAATCAAAAACTCGGTGACACTCCAAAATCAAAACAACCCAACTTGTCTTTATGGACCACTAGGGGTCTATCCAGCAACCGCGGAGCACATTAAAAAATCGTCATAGATGCCACTAAGGTCCAGTTAAACCTAGATAACGCTCCATTCAAACAAGCTACACCTAAACCAATTGGGAATATAGCTAGAAGCCTGTCTAAACCGGGCCTGGACTTGCTTAAAACTTGTTGTCCCGTTATTAGAGAACTTGAGTAACAAATGGTGACATCCATGACGTACTGACCAAGCAGCAAGTACAATCAAAACATAAACCAGGAGCCGGTCATGTGGCAGCAAGCATAGATTGCCTCGTCGGCTTGCTTCATCTCTCAGAGGTTAGAGCGCGAATTTACTGACCAGAAGGTCCGTGGTTCGAGCCCGACCTCTGAATCTCGACTTCTGTTTAGGCTTGTGAAACCTGGCATTATCCCAGCCCTCGTGCTTCCTTCGGGTGGCATGGCATCTAGACATCGAAAGGGTGTTACAGCTGGACGGTTTTATCTCACCTCTCTGTTCTAGGAGGGTTACCCCTACCATTCCAAGTGTGGTGCAAAAAAATAAATCGTTCAGCTGTAACACCCGTTTGGTGTCTAGATGCCATGCCACCCGAAGGAAGCACGAGGGCTGAGATACTGCCAGGTTGCCCAAGCCTAGACAGGGGGAGTCGAGCGGCAGAGGTCGGGTTCCAACCACGGACAAGACATCTTGTATCACTGGTCGTTAAACCGGCGCGGGTAAGCTCCAGTTACGTCGCAGCAAAACTTGGGACATCATGATACATAGTGTGTCCACCACCTCCGTAACTCAGCCTTTTGTTTCCCCGGCAATATTGCAGAACTGAATACCCATAGGATGCTGTGACTGGAAACGGAGCGGAAAGGAGCCCCCACTGTGTACCAAAATCCTATTCCTCTTTAACATGAGGACTACAATGATCGGCCAAAAACAGCTGTTTGCCGATTTTATCACCGCTGGCACAGCCTCTTCTGTACCGCTAACAACTTACATCCCTAGCAGCACACGCAGTCCAAAACAACGAGTTTTCCGGTTATATGACGGTTATTTAACTGTCTACTAACTACCTGTTGTGGTTGATAGTTGGTTATTTGCACCATCAGAACCGCCATATAGCTGTGTTTTCCGGTGTTTGGGCGGTTATATAACCGTCATTAAACCGCATTTCGACGTTCAATAATGGTGAAATAACCACCATATAACCGTATTTTACGGCTACAGCGACGCTGAGCAACGGCTCAATAACGTAGTTCTTCCTAACTCGATTATCTGAGGGTCATTAAACCACCTAACGGTGGAGCCAGTGGTATATATCACCGGCTCCACCGTCTGCCCGCCTTCCACCATCGGTCAGCCTTGTTAATGTTCATCAAAGCTGTGAACATGAGAAACGAGCATCAAGAGCTTCTGAATACATATGGAGCACTTTGTAGTGATGTCAGCCCCACTGCAGAAACTCGGTTCTACATAGACGTTACAGATACCAGATTTGGTATTCTGGGTGTGCTCATGCACAGGATGGTCAGAAACAAGAGACGATGGACCGGATTTATGCACACCCGACTCCGTACTTTTACCCCAACGCCATCTGGAAATACTTCGATCTACCTGACTAAAATAATCGCGTGAATTTGTAAGCCTTGCAACACTACAGGAGACGACAACTTACTCCTAAGGCCTTGAGTAAGGCCAGCCACCTGATCTACTGATGGGAAGCCCTCTGAGGAACCACTGCTCCAGTACCGGCTACACTACACTCAGGAACTCAGTTTGGTTGACTGCATGAAGAAACCTGCCAGATTAACGTCATGGGTCCTCACCATGCAGCTGGACTACGCGCTCGCAGTTTGTTCCAAAGTTGTGTACGACTTACAAGCTTTTCCTCCATTGGATCCTGGTGATGGTCCTCATAATTTTCACATACGTCTGTTCCTACACCACACCGTTGACCCTTGAGGAAACGTAACTTTTACAAAGCGAATTTCCAAAAAATATCGGCGACCCACTCCTAGTTTATTTTTGAATTTGGTGACCATATGAAGGTTCACTGTCAGTACTTTTTAAGAATGAAGTAACACGGACGGTCAAACCTAAGCAAGATACCCGAAAACCGGATCCAAGTTAGCCTTACGAACCTTATTTTAAGGAGCAGTAAGATTTGGGACGTATCTAGGCTGTGATAATCCAAATCACCATACGAAGCATAGGCGATCATAAGGAACAAGTCAGCTTCTAAAATGAGACTAGTAGTACAAGCGAGGAGGCACGCTTGGTACCTGAACAACCTGGCCAAGCTACAACCACAGATGTCGTGGCACATTGTGAACAGTATCACAACAAATACGTCAACGTAAACTTCAGGAGCCGCAGTAGCACAATTCTTATAGATAGTATCTGACGGTGTAACGCACCTACCCGTTACACTATCACCAGCATTTTTCACTCTTACAACTGACTCCCTCTACCATGTGTTGACTGGATTCTTGAGTTACAAGTTCTCTTGTGGAAGTTTCACTGTTCTTGTGACATTATTCTACCCCTGAGCTACTCATGGTTTGTTGACAGTGTGAGATTTTGGAATTTCGAGTTGAGGTTTCGTCCTGCAAGTAGTCTAATCTCACATCACCAACAAAGCGCTCTTGCTGGTCGGTGGTAAGTATTGCGCTGCTCTAACACGTGATGTAGGGTAAGGATATGATCGCTGCATCCTCTATCATGTCTAGTTCCTGACAGACGCCGCCGAACTTACCTCTTGCCGAAGAAAGGCGTCGCGATATAAGAGAAGACGATAGATGTGTTACGACAGGCGTTAGACTTACACCTCTATGGTTGAAACAGTCAGTTCGGGCACCCTTTTTGAACACGGGTACGACCAACGTTTGGTCCCAATTCTCTGGAACACATTCTTGCTAACAAATGCGCATGAACAAACTAGCCAACTTGAGGCGCAATGATCCCCATTCACCTTTGAACAGCACTTGGGGAAGTTCATCTGGCCCAGCAACCCGATGGCGCCTCGGGGCCGAAACGCATATTAGTACTTCATCAGCTGGGATTTTGAACACACAGATCACGACTCGAAATGAAGGGGTCAAATTAAAAACATAGGCACAGAGCCAGGGGGCTAACTGAACTGTTGTTAAAAGACCCCAGCTTTAGTGTCAGCCAACCAACAGACGTCTTAGCCAAGCCTCTATCAAATATATTTCAACTTGGTTACGTATGCAGTACCCTACCGATCAATTGGAAATGCCCTCATACCTTGCCTCGATACAAAAGGTGAAGCAGAAAATTATCGCCTAGTCACCATCCAAAGTCCACAAACATAATTGAAAGTCCAGTCTAGATATGCTGTTAAGCACAACGAACGGTTCGGAAAGGGATGCCCCAATCTGCTAAATGACGCGACAAGCATATTGGATACCTGTACTTCTGTCGGTGCTGTACACCTTGATCTGTCAAAGGCATTTGACAAATAAAATAACGACTGCTTTCAAATAAACTCATTAATATGAGTCTCCGGCTATCCACTCCCATGGCTCCATAGCTACGTTGAGAATGGAGCATTCGTGTAAAGTTTAGGTTGAGTTGGGTCAACTCCACACCCCATACTTCGCGTTGCCCCGCGGGGATCTATACTATGTATGAGGGTATTTATTGAATTAGCCCGAGCGTGCCCCTAACACATTCACCTTTATCAGCCTGTGTGGATTATACCAAAATCTGACGCTCGCTTTGATACCCTGATGGTTTAGAGTCCCTACAAGCTGACCTAAAAGTGCTTTACGAATGGGCATCAATAAACAAGCTTAAATGCAACAGGTTGTTTACATCAGGTGCCAACAAATATCTGTCAATTGAGTGATCTGCTAACGCACTTCGTGAACTGCGGCTTTCATAATCCTCACCACCGACAGCAACACCAGAGGAGAACACTTCACTACCGTACACCCTTGCCAGTCTATTTGAATAAAGCCTCGTAATGAAAAGAAGACAAACGGTTAGGACAGGGAGGTGGACTTGGGGTTAGCCTATCACAACAAGCCGAGATACCTTCATCTCCAACATTCAGTCACAATCTGGATAGAAAGTGACAGCATGAACGCTACTGGCATTGGTTACTCGCCATATGTTTCATTTTTCAAGGCAAACAGGGGGTGTCACGTGGAACCCATCCTGGAAGGCGAACAGCAGCCGGACTATTCGGAACATCATACCCCCCTGCCATTAAATACTCTGTGCAGCTCTAGATCTCAGCCACTGAGATAGGGAATGCAACATTCTTCGCAGACGGCAACTCGGCATGCATATCATATGATCCAGCCATCGTAACTTGCAGTGCTGAATGCGTTCCCTAAGTAAAGTACGGTTTCACTAAAGACCCGTTTCCTGAACAACTCATGTTGAGTTCGTTGATTCCAGCCGATTCCAGCTATAATTCTGAAATATCGACAGTCAGTGACCCGAAGACATCTCAAATCCTCCCCAAAGTGGCCAATTCCCGCAGCGGCACAACAACACGGCATGCACCGTAGTCTGATAAAGGCGTGCTTTGAGGTCCAATGGTACGCCTTTTTGAGCCCACAAGAGGCGCCAACTTAAAAGTGCAACTCTGGCGTTTGAGACTCGCTCATCGACTTTATCTGTCCCTCTGCCATCACAGCCAACGCACCTTGTTCCTTAAATTTTAGTGTCTTCCCCTGATCTCTTAGGGACATGTCCAAAGACCGTAGTTTCCAGAGCATAACTCTAGACTTTGGGTGCGAAACAGATGCCGGATGATGTTGGTCAGTTTTTCTATATCGCTTCTGCTTCTTCAGCCTTCTCAGAAATGATAACACTCGTCTAGAATTTCCGGGTCTATAAGGTTCTCGACCAGAGCGATCTTAACACCAGTGTTTTAGACACCCTCCAGATTGTTAGCGCAGCTGAGTGCACATGGGATTAAGGGCTTTCCAGTTGGACGGTTCAAAGGAGACATGTCGACGTAATGGGAAGACCAGGGCGGTGTCTGCTAACCGAAATTCGTGGCGCCGACGTGAAGGCGTGGCTGAAATGGGTAGAGTGTAGTGTTCTCGATCTGCCCTACTTTATGGACCAGAAACGTGGCCGTCGCGTGCAGATCTAAGACTCAGTAACTAACTGTCGGTGCCTAAGACGCATTGTGTGGGTCTGATAGGGACATCGGATCAGTAATTCTCAGGTGGTTTTCGGGAAGAACCACTCTCCAGCTAGTCGCACTTCACAGTTTATGCTGGTTAGGCCATGTACTCCGTATGCCAGAGTACCGTTTGCCGCGTAAAGCCTTCTTCACCCAGTCATTTATTGGATGGAGACGGTTGTTAGTCAGTCAGTTCACGACTTGGCAACGAAGCATGAAGGCCATTACTAGGCATTTGTAACCGTCCTCTCCCCACATGAAGACTCCTGGACCGACCTTCCGGTCAGTGGTTGCACGCCTTAATCACTAAGCTATCTCCATCTCGCATGCTAAATCTCGGCTGTGCTTTTTTTGATCTGGATTAAAGATCTGCCTATATCTGGTCAGTTCTCGTGTCTGATCTGTGCAAATGATATCGAGGTGTGTTATTCACAATGGTGACCCGGACTTTCTCTGGGGCGACCTGGACTGTCATCAGAAAGTAGAATTCGCCCATAGTTGTGGATAAGTGCGCGTATCAGGGTATTGGTGGCGCGGCGTCCCACCTCGGTGGGACGATACTCATTTTAACGTAGTACCAAAAAAGGCCCTAAAGTTGTTATGATTCACAAAAGCTAGTTTTTAGATTGGGTGAACAGGCCGTTCTTTTCTGGGAAGACTCAATGAGGTTCTCGCTATAAACGAGAATGCGTTTAACAAGTTCTCGCGTTCGGACACCTGGAGCGTCGCCACATTTATCAGTACTCAACCATCATCTTTTGAAAATGCGAACTGTATCTGGCGTCGTCAGGAGCGCTTTCCCGTGGAATAACGTGTTTTTTTTTGGGGGGGGGGGAGGTGAGATGGCCCAGTCGTTAGAGCGCGAATTTGTTGACCGGAAAATCCGTGGTTCGAACCCGACCTCTGCCTCTCGACTTCCCCTGTCTAGGCTTGGGCGACCTGGCAGTATCCCAGCCCTCGTGCTCCCTTTGGGTGGCATGGCAGCTAGGCACCGAAAGGGTCTTACAGCTGAACGAAAACGTGATGTTTTGAAACTGCTAAGAACTCTCGCAAACGAATGTGAGACATGACATTGAGACAACCGGCCCGATCAGTGTGCACGCATTATCTTCCAGTCGTTTCCTACCACCACTGAGGCCAGCCAGGAACTTCCTATTTCTCCGATTTGACAACTTTTTAGCGACCATGTTTTGTGGTCAGCCAGTTTCAACATCAATGGTGCGGTGGGAGGGTTTTTACCAGAGAACGATACTCAAAATCTTGCCTACCCTCCTTATATGACAGTAAGAGAATTTTGGCGGGGTAGCTCAACGGCTTACTAACGGGCGTGAAACTTTACAAACCTTTTCATCCTTAAGGTGCAATTGCCGAATCAGGACTGCTCTTGACCTCCAACCGCGCTCACAGACAGGACCCTAAAGGCTGTCTTTGATCTCACTCCTCTACATACGGTCACCACTTGAATCGTAAGCTCTCCTAGGACGGTCAGGTCCTAACGAACAATTCTACCTTTTGTAACATTTCACTGAGATTTCATTTTCTCTCTGTTGTAGCCAACTGAGCTGCTGCGCTTTCTTCCATTGGTTCAATATAACCGATCTTCATCCGCTGTCCTTCGTCTTCTTCCTTGAGGTTTTCCCACTCAAGTACTAGACTATCAAACGTGATAGGATAAATTCCATCAAGCTCCTAAATCACCCAGCTACAACAAGCTCAGAATCACGTTCAGAAACCTGACAACTGGCGATTCCGGTGACTCAGCTTTCCCCGAAAAGCATCTTACAGGCCATCTGTTTGCTCAAAGTTGTTCGTGGAAAAATGTCACTGGGTTTATAAACTCTTACATAAGCAATAGAAGCACCAAATCAGATACTGGAATAGTGGGCGCATCCAGCTGTCTGATGTTGCTTATACGTTCTATTTTTCTGTGAGCTGCATGTTCGCTGCCTTGGCAGATAGATGAGTTTCTTTTTCGTTGGTCTAGACGCGACCGAGAATATACCTTTCATGTAAATTTTGACAAACTTTTACACAATGGCAATCAGTGAAACTAAATAGTCAGTCCTCGTGGGATTGTTTGTACCTTCCTTGGGTACCCGGTCTCTGTGTGGCTGTGATGTAATGGGTTAAATCTTTGAAGCCACACTTATGTGTCTTTTGGTTCGCATCTCTGTGAAACAACTTTTCGTTCTCGATGATGGTAACTGCCTTAAAGTTCGGGAGAACCTGTTGTTTGTATTTCCAGAAGTTCACGATGTAATTAAACAGCAAGCGGGCTGACGAGCATGTGGTATGTATGCTCAGGTCTTCCAGTATTCTGAAGATCAGGTTGAAAAGCCTTCATTAAGTTTGTTAGTTAGGTGCTTTCGGTATTCAGCGGCATCACTATTCCACGCGCAACTAGCTCTGCCAGCGCTCAATAAAAACGTTTTCCATTGCACCCAAACAATACTTCCGTTCACTTAAGTCCATCCTTTAAGTCGAATACAGTCCGATTGGCCGTACCTGCTTGACTCTGTTTACTGACGTGTCACACTTCTCTCCACAGATGTCCGAAGATGTTGTGGAAAATTTGAAAACAACCGTCGTGAAGCCCATTGTCTATGGTAATATATCCAGGTACTTGGGCAAAAAGCGAGAGGAGGACGGACGTACGCACCAGTGGACGGTTTTTCTACGCCCATATAATACAAACGAAGATTTGTCAGCTTTTATCAAACGCGTCCAGTTCAAACTTCACGAAAGTTACACCAACCCCATCCGTGTGGTCAACAAGCCGCCCTTTGAGTTAACGGAAACTGGATGGGGCGAGTTTGACATTGTTATGAAGGTGATATTTACCGATCCAAATGAGAAACCATTGGTTATCACACACCTTATTAAATTGTTTCACTGTGACCATGAGATTATGATGGGACACAAAAGTTTGGTACGTGAGATTTACGATGAAATGGTCTTTGTCGATCCGTCACCATCCTTTTATCGAGCTCTAGTCAGTCGAACTACTGCACAGCCCGGCTCAGCTATGCCACACGAAACTGATTTCAAGGAAACGAAACGTCAATCCTTACAGGCTATACAAGAGTTGAACAAAAAAGTGACCAACGCAATTCAACTATATCGTGAACAGTTGGCTGTGAAGAAGGATCTTATAGAAGAAGTTCGGGCGATGGTGAATGAGTTAGAGAATTCCACCACCGTCAGCACTAGTACCGCCGGTTAATTGAAGTTACACTTTCATGGAACTTGTACATAGTTTCTTGTACATAATAACAAAAGATTTCCGTTACATCTTTATTTGTTGTTGTCAGAACTCACATTTATCGAGCTTATCGCGCCGAGTTCTCATTTTGGGAGCTAAAACTCAGATCATTTTCCAGTTAAGGATTCTCTGAATTTTGCAAAACATTGGCTACGGATTGTGTAAAGGTACTTCTCGTGTGCGGCTACTACCTCCAGGAGTCGCAATGAGTTATTTGCGCAGGTATATTTATGGTACTCCACAACGGGGAAGAATAGCCGGTCTCCCCGGGGAGGGCATTGACCACAAAACCAAGGGATAGTGTTCACTTCCAGTGACTTATCTCTGAAGCCCTCGACTAGTGATGTAAGTGCCATAACTATATATATAGTAAGTTTTAGAGTTGGCTTTCTGAAAGGTCTATATTTATCTGAAACAATCTCGTTCCGATAGCCTTATCGACTTCCAGTGATTAATGAAGGTTTCCACAATGGAGTGACTGTCTGACGGTAAATTTGTTAATAGGGCTAGTATCATTTTCGGAAAGGTTTGGTAACAATCGGTAGATTTATTGCTGGGCAACGTTTCGCTTTTGACACAAAAGCTTCGTCAGGCCAAGTGACTAGGTTACGGGGTTGGTCGAGATTTAAGGCGGAAGGAGAACCAATCATCTAAGTCAAGCTAAATCTCTGTTGGGTGTCGGCCGAAGGATTTTGTGTGTTAGGGTGGGTGACCA
>SJOL01006384.1:403502-423295 GCA_004794785.1 Opisthorchis felineus | reverse complement strand
ACTCGATCGTTAGGTTTGTCCTGCAGTGTGGCTCAGGCAGAATGTCGTACTACGATCCAAGAACGACCTTAACGGTACGACACGCTAGCTCTCTTTTATCGTCCTATGTAAGCCCGGACTCTTCGTTGACCTTTCCAGTGAACTTCGTTTAGGTCATCGCATTTTTTGGATCATAAAACTCACGCATAATTGCTATAGATCGTTCAACGTTCAAACCGTCTCAGTAAAACAAATACTGACAAAAGCCTTTGATGAAGCGTCCAACATTCTCTCTCTAGCGGTTAAATTTTGGCTCCCTGCAACTGAGAGCGATAGCTCAGGGCGCGAACTTGATGGCCGGAAGGTCCGTGGTTCGAACCCAGTCAAATGCCTCTGCATTTGACTGCTTCTATCTAGGCTTTGGCAACCTGGCAGTATCTCAGCCCTCGTACTTCCTTCGGGTGGCATGGCAGCCCTGCGCTGAAAGGATGTTGCAGGTGGGCGAAAGTGATGCACCAAGACGGGTCACAAGTTAGTCCACAATTTGAATCACATCCGGTAATTATATGGGCTGGTTTTGCCACTCTGATGTCATGCAATTAGTGAGCGTACCGAATAGACGGGGCACCAACTTCATTCATGCTTCACCAAAAAGTCGAAAATAGCCTGCGAGAAAGACGCAATTATGGGATGTATTCTAATATCGCTCATCTGATTTGATTGAAAATCCTCCTTGAGACCTTTGCCTTACTTTGAAACGAGGGGATACATGGCAACTCCGTGGAATAACCTTTGTTCGTAGTTTGCTATCGGTACTTATCGGCTGTCCATGAGTTCAGCAAGTAAACCTTAGGATCTTCCGATAGCAACCACAGATCCAAAACAGTCTCACGAGACGCATTAAACTACTTTCCGAGAACAGGAAATAAGCTGAAAACCGAAATTGTCACCAAATCATCCAAAACCCTTTACGAATACACCGCACACAAAGTCCAGCTAAGTAGTCACATCTAATTATGTCATGAGGGTGGCCAGTTAACTGGGGTTCTAAAGACTCAGTTTGGATAGTTGGGGCCCCGGATGCACTGGTCGGACATAGTGCGGACAGCAATAACGAGGTACACAGATGGTTACCGGATTCGCCCATAATGTGTCAGCCAGCCATGCTCCACAGTCCCATGGTAATCTTACTATGTAATTTACATACCACAAGACTGCTCCACAGGCTACCGTTTGCCCAGCACCAAGCAGGATAAAAACCACCTGGCAAAAAATTATGAGCGTTGAACAGTAAATTCATTCTCTTTGGTAACTGCTTCATCATCATTAACAGTAAGGCCACGGGAGAACAGCGGCACTTCACCGCTGTACAGTCATTGCAGTCTGTTTGAATAATCGAAGGAAAGAGATGAAGAAGGGAGGGGACCTAAGGCCAGCCTACCACAAACCCTACCCACACCTGCAGCACTCAGTCAGGCAATCTGGATAGAGACTGACGGCATGAACGCAACTAACACCCGCCATTTCATTCAGTGTCTGCAGCCAAGCATGGGGTCACGTGGACCCAATCCTGGAAGGTGAACAGCACCAGCGGCACCCTGACTTTTCCTAACATCCTTCATTACCTTCTAACATGTTAAATTCTGTCCATCTCTAGGTTTCTGCCACTCCGGATTAGGCACGGAAAACAGCCATCGTTTCGGCAGGAGGTAACTTGGCGCGTGTAACACATGGCCCAGCCAAAGTAGCTTGCAGTACTGGATACATTCTTTGAAATAAGTACCCTATGCTTCACCAGCAACCCGTCTATTGATCAACACACCGCGAATTCTGCGGTTCCAGCCGACTCAAACTATAGCAGGTTCAGGTCAAAAACCTGAACGTCTCAGATGCTCCGCCCGAAGTGGCCAAGTCTCGCAGCAGCACAACACTACGGCCCGCACTGTCACACTACCGCCACAGCTAATGCTATCTCCAAGATACGTGGTGCTCAACAATCTCCAGTGTCACTCCTTGAATCCTCAGAGGCATGTTCATACGTCGTGTAGCACGACTTTACACGTTGTGGGCGCGAAACACATACCGGAGAACCGAATGACTTTGGCCAGCTTTTCAAGTAATGCTTGCGCTTTCTGCTCTTTTTCACAAATGAGGACAATGTTGTCTTGTCCTTGTCCAGACCGACAAGGTTTTCGCTCGGACAGATCTGAATACCGGGGCTTTGGAGACCTGCTCATCAATAACGAAGTCAAACAAAAATATAGAGTGGACATCCTTGTCGGACACCACTGCTTGTAGGAAAGCTTTTGAAGAGCCCTCCGTAAACTTTCACGCGCCTGCAAGTATGTGAATACAAACAGCGCATGATATTTGCGAACTTATGGGGCATACCCTGTCGTGTAAATGTGTTGAGGAGCACTAACCGGTCGACAGAATCGAACGCGCTCTTGAAGACAAGGAGCACAGCATTGTAAAGAGCCTGTACGCATGTGGTTGCTCTAGTGAAGGTATGGTCCACAGCCGGCTGGAATCTTGCTTGCCTTTCTCGGATCCCGTCTTCATTTGTCTTCGTAAGACGACGTAAAATAAATTATGCAGTCTAGCTACAATGGGTGTCAAGCTAATTCCTCTGTGATTGCCACTAACCGTGAGCACCCTTTATGAAAACGGGAACTACTATCGACTCACACCACTTAGTTGGAACAGCCTCTTTCTTCCAGATAGAGGCAAATAAGTTAAGCAAGCACCAACTGAGGGTTTCACCTCCATATTTGAGCAGAGCAGGTGGAAGTTCGTCAGGACCAGCGGCTCGGTGGCGTTTGAGGGATAAAAAGCACTTGCTTATTTTCGAAGCTGTCGGCGGTTCCAATTTCAATGTCCAGGGCTACGTTGTCGGTTGGGAATCGGCTGAACAATTGCAGGTGGACAGTTGAATTGGTTTCAAAAGCGTCCAGCCGAACGACTCAGGCGTTCTCTTTTTTACAGATAGGCGAGCCGCTGTTATCAGCGAATATTTTACTCATCGGAGGCTTCTTTGAACCCGTTGCGCGTATCAGCTGGAATAGTTTACGCACATTGCCAGCTTTCTGGAATCACCAAGCTTCTCGATCCATACGGGTGCTCTTTTTCGCCTGAAGCCTGACAGTTCGTCGAACTTTATTGTACTGTCGACCAGGAGTAATAAGTATATAAGCTTCGAGCGACTTTGGAGTATTGCTTAGGTCTAGTTGGTTGCGCCGTTCCACAAGCGGAGCGTCCAGCATCTTTCAGAGTTGAGGCACCACCTTTCATTATGAGACAACATCAGAAGACGTGCTGCCCGAAAGGGACCTCAGTAGGCGGTCTTGCTAGGCTTGCTTCGTATCGGGATCCGAGAGCTCTGTGGCCAAGCGAGGTGTGCGCATCTTGCGCTCCCCTGAAAAGCGCAACGAGAAGCAGCAAGGAAGAAGCGCTTGACTCGAATACACAGGTGTTCCAGAACGAATGACAGTCAGTAACTGACCCACGCCACCTATAGCTAATGGCGATATGGTCTGTGTTAGAGATTGATTCGCATGTGGGGGCCAAGTGTCTTCGGTTGTTACGAAAGTAACTACTGCACAAAAGCGTTCTGTGAACACAACTCTAGCAGGCGTCCTTCGTTGTCAGTGCGGTTGATTCCAGTCTCAAACGACCACCCAATTGAGCAGCAGCGTTAATTCTGCTTACTTGCGCAGTCACATCCCCGGCAAGCACAATAATACCTGAGCTCTTAGCCCACCGCAACAAGGCGCGCAAAGCGCCCTAAACCCGTATTTGAGTGTACCACCTAGTTTTTTTTCGGGGGAGGGGCGTAAGTAGATGGAATGAACAGGCGGTGATTATCGGTGCATTTACAGGATATTGCCAAGCGGAATACAGGCGCAACTGTCAACTGGCAAACATCCAATCAGCCACCTTTCAGCCCGGTGGCTTAAAACCATACCAAAATCAGCAGCAGCGGCTTCCGGGTCATCAGAGATGCGCAACCGAAAGCGAGCGGAGGTCATTTCAACAACCGTACTTGGGTCTTGAATCCTCGTTTCAGACAGACAGCACACATCAATAGAAAGCGAGTCCGGCGTAAATGCAAGATCAGTCTGTTGTCTAGCTCGCTTCAGAGTACGAACGTTAAAGGCTGCCAGATGAACCGAGTGACAGGGATCTCGAAGTGTCTGTGGCCGTGGCAGTCGGGTCAACTCTAGATATTGAAGCTGGCGGCAAACGGACCTGTCAGGTCATATGAATGGGCCTACAAAGATGTCACTAGAAACTGGGTGAGGAGGGTGTATATGAAAGAGAAAGGGAGGCGTCAGCAGTAGCTTGTTTTCGCTTACCCGCCCTGCTGCATGCAGCGAGTAGGGCGACCCGACTGATCGCAACACACGACGGCCGATGTGGCATGAGATTACTTGTAAGTGAGCAATTCAGGGTTATGCATGGGTTGGGACACTGCCAGAACGCCCAGACCCAGACCGGAGGACGATTAGAGTCAAAAGCCTAGTAGCGAGGCAGGGATGATTGGTTTAAGACTGTCATGGCGGTCTACATTTTTAGGGAGCAAGTCGCCACACATGTTCCAATAGAAGACTGTTAGTCAGACCTCTACCCATTGACCAAAGTGGTATGAGAGGCTCTGTGAGTGTCATACGTACACTCCCTAGTACAACTCGGTGGTTTATGGAGGTGCACAAATCGTCAAACCGGGGTAAGATCTAGTCTCTTCGTGACGGATGGCAACTACTGTCCTTCCTTGATGGAATATTTGGGACATTTCACAGTTAAGGCTAGTGATACGAACAAACATCGCGTACTTACGCGGTCAGCAGCGCTCTCGCATCAAGGCAATCACCTTTAATGTGAAAGTGTTCTCCCATTGTGCTTCCTGGCTAGGGTGAACGAAGCCGTATCGCCAAGCACCAGCGTAACATTGCTGCGCAGTTTACTGACTGGGCCGAACTGAATGTTGCGTTTTGCTCACTCGTGTTTCGGCTGCAGAACGATTAAACGGAAGTGTGTGTATCCAAAGCAAGGTTAGACAAAACCGATCAATAGTATGGAAACTGGAGCCTGGGAACCTATAGTCTCCGTTTCCTATCTAACCCCTCGGGGATCCGCCTTTTGAGAGCCGTCATTACTAAAATTAGGATACACTCGTTCCCGTACTCTCCTTGGATTTATAGTGGACTCAAGTCGACCAATGAACGCGAAGAAATTGAAAACCCCATGTGAGACCGCTAATTGTATTGCTCAGCCAAATTAAACTACTTTTCAAGCCAGATATTACAACACATTTTGAATTATTTTTTTATGCAAATGTGCGTAATTTCCTAGTGCGCAGGTTTCCATAAACGGTTTGTTGCATTATCAATAAAAAGCATTTCTCAGTCCATTGGATTTCACCAGAATATACGCCAATTAGAGGGATAAGAGCAAATATAAGTGCTAATACGATTTTCTTTTAACCATCAATCCCATCGTGTCACAGTGTTGGATGTAAGAGTAGCTGCATTCAATTTTAATCTCTAGTGAAATTCGACGTAACAACAATCGCCCAGTTGCAACACCCTTTGGGTGCCTAGCTGCTACACCACCTTGAGGAGGCTCGAAGACTGAGATACTGCCAGGTTGCCAAAGCCTAGATAAGAGCAGTCGAGATGCTAAGGTTGTGTACGAACAACGGGCCTTCCGGTCAGCAATTTGGCGCCTTAGCCACTGAGCTATCTCGACGTATAGAACGACTTGATGTTCATCATCACGCAACTTGGTTATTTGGAGGGATCAGGTTCGGCAACCAATTCCTGTAAAGCAAGCCTCAAAGTCCGTTAATCAGAGCAAGTTGCATATATTTACACGGAAAGTATGGAAACGGACTAGTTGGCAGCTCAAGCCGGAATTCGTACCAGGGAAATAAAATACAGAAAGAGTATCACAATTGGCGGGAGCAATTTGGAAGTTCACAGTAACAAACCTAAGTTCGTTGCTACTCATCATCTTTGTGTTTTACAATACCTTTAGCGATTAAATCGGGAATTTCAACAGCTACCCACGGACCAAGTCCAAGAGCTATTGCATGTGCAATCCCAAATTTTGGCACGTTTCGACTCCAGAGAGGTTTGAAGTGCTCAGTGAGACAGATCTTTCCACCTCTATACATCTTTGCGGTTTTGCCGTCAAGCTCCGGTAGAGCCAGCTCAGGATTCGTGCTCGGGTAGGAGACAGGGATATCAAAACTCAGATCGAACTCGTACTTCTTCATATCTTGAATGTACCTGCGGAATAAAATCACGTAGCAAACCACAACGTACCAACACTTTCCATACCATCTTGTTCCAGTGGAATTCGACTCGAGGCGGAACCAGTCGTTGTCAGCAGCTTTATTATTCTCAACGTACTTGATAAGGGCCAAATATTCTTCTTTCAGTCGCTGAACCCAAAGATCACCATCACGTGGGCCAGCCCGCGTTTTAAGAAGTGGAATGGCTGCTAATGTCTTTTTTGTTGCCTCGTCAACCATTGATTGAAGAAAAATTCGGACTCGAAGAGCGAAATGTACAGAAACACCTGCAAAATGCATAAAAAGCTTAGTTTAATCAGTGTGAAATATCTTGGTCTCGTAAAAGCTGACTGAAAAACTAACCTCGAAGGCAGAGTAGGCTCATTCACAGCTGCAAGACCAACTGAGAAAGGGGCAATAGAATTGCAGTCTGAAAACCTGGAATTCTACTCAGTTGACTACTCCGCAAAGCTTTTGAGAATTGGGGACAGTGTCAAGAGCATGCAATCAGCGTCAAACTCCTGCATCAAGGTTGTAACTATGTCGCATAGAAGTTAGTTTGGCGCGCCGTCCACTGCTTGACCATAGCACATTTTAACTACACCACTGGCACTATCTTCCCTTATGATCATCTCATTCAATACCAGTGCACTAGAGTAGAAATCGGCTGCCAATTAATTCTTCTCGTGAAACACTTTTCAGCAGTGGATGGTTCTACAGAGCTGAAAACGATGGCTTCAGAGAGCCTTCGAACTGTGTAAGAAATATGGAAGATATCTTTTCGAGGTTTTATCTTGTGCAGATAAAACAATATCGAGTCTGCCCCACGCGTTTTCAAACTTTACCCACAAAAACCTTAATTTCATGGGCGATTTAGGATCAGTACACAAATCAGAAAACGAACCGGGTTCTCGTCTAAGATGCCAAAAAACAACGCGGCTAACACACACATCTTTGTTACATCACAAAGTATTTTAGTGAATCCCTTCCTATATGGTGGCACAGTGATTGCGAAAGGCTTGCCGAAAATATGCCCTATTTAAGCCGCCGCTAACATTTGTAGTAACAGTCATTTGTACTGGTACTTCACCACCGCACAATTACGAAACCTCGAATTTGAAAAAGAGCATGGGACAGCGAAGGGGCGCAGTGTTAACTCTTTTACAAACACTCATCACAAGTTGACAGTACGATCACCACTGACATCAGTTAGCCGTCCTATCTTGTAACGTCTGCAGTAGAGCGTACAGATGGCTAATCCGTTCTGGAGGGCCGGTTACACCAACAGCACCCAAACTTGTCGACAGTACGCTCACACCACTTTGAAGGTATGAGGAATAGCTTTAGGCTCGGAATGTGATGACATTATTCGTGTACGACCAACCCATCGCAGTATGCGGTGCTGCGCAACCAAACACCCTTTAAGTACTTACGCGGTTCTCGTCCGTTACTGTGGCTCAGCTGCGGGATGCAGTAGACCGTGGATTAGTATGTCCCACGGCACTCACTTTGAACAGTTGTGGTATGCGGACACATACGCTCTAACCAAACTGCGTCGCAGCGAACTCAAGTCTCCCTCCGGTTAGAGGACGTCAGAACTGTACACACAAAGCACCGGCCAGTGATGAAGTACGGCCACTTTGTAAGTTCCAAAGATGGCAAAAACCCGGCCCAGCCCTCCGTGCTTGATGTCACTACACCGAAAGAATCGCCTTAGCATACAAAGGAGGTAATGTGAACCGGGAGTCATCAAAATCTGTAACTAAGTGGCGAGAAAAATGTAGCTTATGCAGTGAATGAGGTAAAAGTATGGCGCTAAGGTCAATGGTTAGGTCAAGACTTATGGACCCGGATATTCCCAGAGCAGAGGCGTGCTCAGGGGCATGACTTGTAACTGACTGTGATGTTCGAAATTATCCTTTTTGTTGCACAGATATAGTTCGCTGTTTCGGCACAGCCTCGTCAACACCATCCTCTTTATCAACAGCAACACACCCGCAAAATACCGATACTCAAATGCCATACAACCAGGAAGAACATCATAATGTAAAGAGGAAGAACGGGGAAGAGGGGAAAAACAATTAAGATCGAGATACCTATGGCTTCGGACAGCGATCCAATAGAACGTCTGAGCGTCTTGTAATGGCGAGGTTAGCATAGGGAAGTTGGGTCAATCACACCGACGGTGTCATACTCTGACACGGGTAAGACGCCATCAGTAAGATTGACCCAACATTTAAAGATGTGAGCAATGCGTCTTCTGCACGGCCGAGACTGTCTGATGTTTTCACACTTGTGTCTCGAATGGCGGAGTCACAGGCTGCATCATCATCATCCACAGCATGACATCGGTATTCAACACTGATGCTTCGATGACGTACAACCATGATTTATTTGAAAGCCTTATTGTGAAGAAAAGAATAAAGGTGGATGGGGAAGGGACTTAGTGCTAGTTACTACAGTCATTCCGAGGTGCCTACACCTCGAGACACTTATTCAGGCAATCGGGATAGAAACTGACAACACGAAAGCCATTGACATCGATTAGCAGCCACATCTTGCAGCGTCTCCAACCAGGCACAATGGAGATCACGCGGTCCTCATCTTGGAGGCGAGTAGCACTGACTGTAGTATTATGGAACCTTATCCATACCCCAATACCTAGAACGGCCACTTTGGTTTTCTAAGAATGGCGCGGTGACTGGGAGGCGCTGGTTCTCTGAAACGCATTATTGTTCTCGGTCAAGTTCAAACAGTTTGGTCAGGGAGAAACCCAGGGACTCGCAATCATCCTTGGAAGCTCATCTGGACTAAAAGTCCGGTGGAGCTTTAAGGTTTAGAAGAGCTTAATAAACTGAAGGGCGATCTGGATCGACAGAACCCGACTCAATTTGATAGGATTGAACAAAGTTATAGTCAAAGAGGCAGGGACCAAATAAGCCGTCATTGGAACTATACTACCGGTCGTTTATAGGCTGACTTTCATCATATATATGTCCATTATCTTTGAGGGACTCACTATTGACGATCTCTTGGGTCCAGTTTTGCGGATTCGTTGTGACAGCTTCATGCATTCCTGAATATACTGGCCTGTCCCACTTCTTGAGCTTTCGGGATGGACAACCCCTCCCTGTCTATGCAGAAGGCTTAGTTTGATCTGACAAATAAGGTTGTGTAGCAGCGGAGCACCAACGTTGAACACCGATGCGTTGTCCATGATGACGAACCGACTGTCCAGTATAATTGCACCATGAGCCTGAGGGCTCATAGCGCAGCAACATTGACTGTTGTGATATGAAATGCTTTTCGCGTATGTTCTCGTGGGCGCTAATAGTTCAGCTGTAACACTTTCGGTGCCTAGCTGCCATGCCACCAGAAGGAAGCATGAGGCCTGGGATACTTCCAGGTTGCCCAAGCCTAGACAGAAGTCGAGATGCAGATGTCGGGTTCCAACTGCGGACCTTCCGGTCAGTAAATTCGCGTTCTAAATACTGAGCCATCTCGCCCCCTCGTGGACGCTATGCACAAATTTTATGGAATCATACAATCTGAATTATCTTATAAGCTACGATGTCTTCAGAATGGATCGCACCAGTATTTGGTAGGCTGTGATTCACAAAACTTTCTGCTGCCAAACGGACAGTTCGTTTCTAAACACCACCTGGAGAAACTTAATGAAAATCTACGATAGGCGAGAACGTCAAGTGAGACAACTTGTGTGTTCTGACTGTTAATCGAAAACTAAGCCTCGCCATTGGTAGCTGACGGCGAGAGGTTGACTGGACTTATTGGTCGCTCAGTAGTAGAGGGTAGTTAGGTAGCTCGGCGGCTAGCTCAGTAGATAGATCAACGCCGCTTATTGGAACTAAACCACCATTACTGAGAAACAACTTGTGATTTTAAAAGTCGCTCACCATCTTCCTTATGTTTTGTGTGCACACTAAATCAAGAATGGTTTCTGACGATCTGAGGCACGCAAACTGTGCGTTAATCCTCTAGCTGTTTTGATTGCATCTGAGCTCTTTCGAGCGAACAGGAGGATGTGAACTTCTCCCACCTGTCCATGGGCAGACACCCGGTCGAAAGGAAATTTCGGTGCATCTACTGTTTCCTACAACGGCAAACCAGTCAACAGACATCGGAATGGAAAACAGTAATACAAGTGTCACAGTCAAAGTAATGTTTGCAAGTGCACAGGCATCTGTCGCTGAAGCCTTCAAATCAGAGAACGACGGGATGCGTTTGGATGATGAACAGACCGCAACATCAGCAGTAGCATGACATCAGTGTTCAACATTGATACTCCGCTTCCTTACAATCTTCCTTACAGTCTTATAATAATAAAAAATAAAAGTCGATGCGGAAGGGACTTACTGATAGCCTACCACAATCACTCCGAGGTGCCTACACCTCCAGATACTCATTCAAGCAATCTGGATAGTAACGGACAGCAAGAACGCCACTGGTATCAATTGGCAACCGTATCTCGCAGTGCCTCCAACCAGGCACACGAGAGATCACGTGTACCCCATTCTGGAAAACGAGTTTCAGCGACAGCATCGACCTTCCGTAACCTCCTTAACCCCCCCTGTCATATCAAAGGTTGCTCATCTCTCTGCTTCTGCCACTTTGAATTTGGTACGGAAAAAAGCACTCTTCGGCAAGCGATGATTCACCATGCGCAATACGTGGCCTAATCACCTATTCACAAATGTGGATCGCCACTGCATTACATGTCGACAGTATTTTGATTCTCGTCACATGTAGCAACAGCCAGCGTGGTGCATGACTGTAAGGATGACTGAATCTACTTGATACCCTCTCTCTTCGGCTCGAGATAGGCCAGCGGTTAACACCCAAACGTTTCGTAATCTCTTTCATATCCCTCTGCCAGGTCAAGGGTTGGCCACCTCTCCGCTTCCGCCACTTTGAATTGGGCACGCAAAAGCATGTTGTCCTGCTTGCTTCAGAGTGCGGAGATTGAAGGCAGCCAGATAGACTCGGCGTCTAGGCTTGAAGACTGATATCAAGATGCCTGAAGATTTCGGCGCCGCTTGAAAAACCGATGTAGGACATATCCATCAGTCCTAACAGATGGGCCTACAAGGAGGGAGTTATTAATGGGATGGGGAGAGGGGGAAGAAGTATGTGAAAGATTAAGAAGGGAGGCGTCAACTGTAGGCTGTTTTCGCTTACTCTCCCTGTTGTATGCAACGAGTAAGGCGACCTGGCTGATGGCACCACGCGACGGCCGATGTGGCATGAGTTTATTTGTGTTTGCGCAATTCATGGTTGTACGTTGGCTGCGACACTGCCACGGCGCCCACACCCTGGGTCACTGAGGTACACAAACCACCACACTACGATAAGGTCCAATCTCTTCGTGACGGCTGGCAACAAGTAGTGTGTTGAAGTACCATGGCGAGTTTTCTTACTAAGAGCTTACTTAGCGCATCATCCTTGAATGTTACGTAGAGATACTGTTATGGCTTCTGTTGCCCATCGTAGTTCGTCTCATATTTCGCTGCAAAAGCCTGTCTCGACAGGCATCATTCCGTGAACTGTCAAGAATGAAGTCAAGTTCACTAAACAGATCGCACAAATGTCCGCTTCTCCATCACGAAGACAACGCATCAGGTTTCTGTTTACCGTCATGGAGACAAAAACGGCTAAATGGATGTATTGGACAATCCATGCGGCTCGACGAATGAGGAGACTGAAATTCACCCGAAGAGCGAAACATCCAACCGAGAATTCGTCACTTGAGGAACTGGTCGACAAGTTTGACCACGCGAAGTGGATTCCACTGCTGAAGGACGAGTGGCGCCATATCCCAAGTGCAATCCAATCAAGATGTTGATCAGCCACTCGTGGGAGCCGACGGTGAAGTGCGGTGGACACAGAAAGCCAAAGAAATGGAAGAGGCCCAGAAATCCGGTAATGCCTGAAGATTGTTTCAGTTGATCCGTGCGACCGGTCCGCGGAAACCACCTGTGAGCGAAACCATCAAGGATCGGAAAGGAGTGACCATCTTGAATAAAGAAGAACGCCTCGACCGGTGGGCCGAATACTTCGAACAACAATTGTCGTGGCCACCGGTTGCCACTCAGCTGGAGCCCAGAGTTGACGTAGAACCCTGGACGGTGAACGTGGAACCACCCACGGCCTCGGAGGTTTACAACTGCATGTGTTCTCTCAAACGTCACCGAGCTTCTGGTCCGGATGACCTCCCGCCAGCACTGTTCAAAGATGGGGGTGAAGTCCTCAGTCAGCGCTTGTCTGATCTGTTCGCTTGCATTTGGGAAAAGGAGTCTGTCCCAGACAACTGGGGAGAGTCGGTGATAGTGCCCATTTTCAAAAAAGGGCCTCGTAGTGAGTGTGGCAACCACAGGGGGATCAGCTTGACCCCGGTCGTAACGAGACTGTTGGCGTCACTCGTGCTTCGTCGCCTTACGGTGGCTCGTGAAACACTGACTCGAGAGCAGCAAGCGGGATTCCGGCCTGGTAGGGGTTGCGTTGACCAAATCTTCACACTTCGTCAGGTGCTAGAACAACGCCATACGTATAAGCGACCCACGATTCTAGTATTCCTGGATTTCCAAGGCGCATTCGACTCGGTTGACCGGTCTGTTCTTCTTGACACGCTTGCCCACCAAGGAATGCCCCGGAAGTTTGTGAACATAATAAGCTCTTTGTATTCTCGGACTTCCGGACGTGTGAGAGTATACGGCGAGCTCTCCAAAAGCTTCCGTACACAAAGCGGTGTCCGTCAGGGATGCCCACTCTCTCCTTTCCTATTTAATTTCGTGATCGATGAGATAATGAGACGAACGCTGGAAGGTCTCCAAAACCCCGGTGTTCAGATAGCCTGTGACGAAAACCTTGTCGATCTGGAATATGCAGACGACATCGTTCTCATCTTCGAAGAGGAGGAGAGGGCGCAGGTGTTTTTGGATGAACTGACCAAAGTCATCCCGTCCTTTGGTATGCACTTTGCACCCACAAAGTGTAAGGTCATGCTGCTGGACATGCAGTCACTGAACACGCCACTTACAATCCAGGGAGAGGCACTGGAAGTTGTGGAGCGTTTTACGTACCTGGGTAGTTGTATTAGTTCTGATGGTAGTGTGACAGACGAGGTCAATGCACGAATCTGCAAGGCACGGGTCGCGTTTGCTAATTTGAGGCACCTATGGCGTCAAAAAGGTGTATCCCTGAAACTCAAGGGACGTGTGTATCAAGCTACAGTGCGGGCTGTTTTGTTGTATGGCTGTGAGACTTGGCCTGTTCGAGCAGCGGAACTGAGACGTCTTCAGGTGTTCGACAATCGTTGTCTCAGAACCATAGCTCGTGTGGGTTGGTGTCAGCGAATCCGTAACGAGGCAATTAGAAAGCGAGTTCTCGGTTGTGCAACGGGTACTTTCATTGAAGAATGTGTCCAGCACCGGAAGCTGCGTTGGTTGTGGCATGTGCTGCGTATGCCGAACCATCGTTTGCCGAAAAGAGCGCTGTTTTCCATGCCCAACTCAGAGTGGCGGAAGCAGAGAGGTGGCCAACTCTTGACTTGGCAGAAGGGTATGAAGGAGATTACGAAACGTTTGGGTGCTGTCGGTGCTACTCGTCTTCCAAGATGGGAACCGCGTGATCCCCACTGCGTATGGTTGGAGACACTGAAATATATGGCTGCCAACCGATGTCAGTGGTGTTCTTGTTGTCAGTTTCTATCCATATTTCCTGAATGAGTGTCTGGAGGTGTAGGCACCTCGGAATGATTGTAGTAAGCTAGCACTAAGTCCCTTCCCCGTCCACCTTTATTCTATTCTTCACAATAAGGCTTTCAAATAAATTATGGTTGTACGGTAGTGAAGCATCGGTGTTGAACACTGATGTCATGCTGTCGATGATGATGATGGTGATGAGCCACTCGTGGCCGAACAGTTATATGTTCAAACTGCCAGCCGGGATTTCGCGGGTTTAGGACTCCCCGGAGTTTCGCGAAATGTGCACTGCTGACGATTCCAAAAAAGGATGAAACAGTCCTTTTCAAATTCTTAGCATAGATTGGCTTTACTTACAGGACTAGCCAGGATCACCGAGTTTACCCGGCGTCCTTTTCCCTGGGGGTGCGAGCCAACGACTGGAGATCCATAACCTCAAATTCCGAGGCCAATTCATCTTTGCGAATAACTCCGGCGCGGCGCACTCATGGGATAGAGCGAGCACAGGTAGAGTCGTCTTCTGCTCTCACGTGAGAGCAGATAGTGCGAAGTACTTTACATAGAATATAAGATGTGGTCCCATGTTTCGGCAGAGTGCGAAGCCTTCAAGATTTTCCATTCCCTTGCGCTTCTCTTGAACTTCAGAATGAAGAACTTAAGTTTGCTGTTCGACTTAACTTGGCAGCTGCACAGGCCGTAATAATACTACGGCAGATGAAATCAATGCATGGATAACGAAGGGCCGGGCAGCGTTCGCCAACTTGCATCACTTATGGCGTCAGCACTGTTTTGTTGAAGCTAAAGGGCCGTGCGCAGAAGGCAACCGTGATAGCGATATTTATGATTCTAGGTCTTGGCTCCTCCGATCGGACGACCTTAGGTGTCTTCAAACGTTTTATCACCGCTGTCTCCATAAGACAGCAAGAACTAACCGGCTGTGGAGAGTACGTCAGCGGGTAGTTGCTGACGAATCCGTCATTGGAGCAGCAGGTTAGGAGTTTGGGTATACATTACGTATGCCCAGTTACCATCTACTGAAAAGGACTGTTGGCAAAGAGGACATGCGATAAAATGGCAACGTGAAATGAAGACGGCTACTATCAAGCGGAGTGCTGTGAGGTCTTCCTGGCTGGGGCCGATGTGATCCTGCTTGTAGGTGGGTGGAAGCACCGCGCAGTCGAGCTCAGTGGCGCACATGCTGTCATTTCCTAGCCTGACTGCCTAGGTATAGTTCACCTGTCATTGTGCACGCGGCTTAGTTTAGTGGTGCAGACCTAATATATTCAAAGTGCGGTAGAGGGAGTTAGTTATCAGAGTGAAAAATGCTGGTGATAGTGTAACGGGTAGGTGCGTTACACCGTCAGATACTATCTATGAGAATTGTGCTACTGCGGCTCCTGAAGTTTACGTTGACGTATTTGTTGTGATACTGTTCACAATGTGCCACGACATCTGTGGTTGTAGCTTGGCCAGGTTGTTCAGGTACCAAGCGTGCCTCCTCGCTTGTACTACTAGTCTCATTTTAGAAGCTGACTTGTTCCTTATGATCGCCTATGCTTCGTATGGTGATTTGGATTATCACAGCCTAGATACGTCCCAAATCTTCCTGCTCCTTAAAATAAGGTTCGTAAGGCTAACTTGGATCCGGTTTTCGGGTATCTTGCTTAGGTTTGACCGTCCGTGTTACTTCATTCTTAAAAAGTACTGACAGTGAACCTTCATATGGTCACCAAATTCAAAAATAAACTAGGAGTGGGTCGCCGATATTTTTTGGAAATTCGCTTTGTAAAAGTTACGTTTCCTCAAGGGTCAACGGTGTGGTGTAGGAACAGACGTATGTGAAAATTATGAGGACCATCACCAGGATCCAATGGAGGAAAAGCTTGTAAGTCGTACACAACTTTGGAACAAACTGCGAGCGCGTAGTCCAGCTGCATGGTGAGGACCCATGACGTTAATCTGGCAGGTTTCTTCATGCAGTCAACCAAACTGAGTTCCTGAGTGTAGTGTAGCCGGTACTGGAGCAGTGGTTCCTCAGAGGGCTTCCCATCAGTAGATCAGGTGGCTGGCCTTACTCAAGGCCTTAGGAGTAAGTTGTCGTCTCCTGTAGTGTTGCAAGGCTTACAAATTCACGCGATTATTTTAGTCAGGTAGATCGAAGTATTTCCAGATGGCGTTGGGGTAAAAGTACGGAGTCGGGTGTGCATAAATCCGGTCCATCGTCTCTTGTTTCTGACCATCCTGTGCATGAGCACACCCAGAATACCAAATCTGGTATCTGTAACGTCTATGTAGAACCGAGTTTCTGCAGTGGGGCTGACATCACTACAAAGTGCTCCATATGTATTCAGAAGCTCTTGATGCTCGTTTCTCATGTTCACAGCTTTGATGAACATTAACAAGGCTGACCGATGGTGGAAGGCGGGCAGACGGTGGAGCCGGTGATATATACCACTGGCTCCACCGTTAGGTGGTTTAATGACCCTCAGATAATCGAGTTAGGAAGAACTACGTTATTGAGCCGTTGCTCAGCGTCGCTGTAGCCGTAAAATACGGTTATATGGTGGTTATTTCACCATTATTGAACGTCGAAATGCGGTTTAATGACGGTTATATAACCGCCCAAACACCGGAAAACACAGCTATATGGCGGTTCTGATGGTGCAAATAACCAACTATCAACCACAACAGGTAGTTAGTAGACAGTTAAATAACCGTCATATAACCGGAAAACTCGTTGTTTTGGACTGCGTGTGCTGCTAGGGATGTAAGTTGTTAGCGGTACAGAAGAGGCTGTGCCAGCGGTGATAAAATCGGCAAACAGCTGTTTTTGGCCGATCATTGTAGTCCTCATGTTAAAGAGGAATAGGATTTTGGTACACAGTGGGGGCTCCTTTCCGCTCCGTTTCCAGTCACAGCATCCTATGGGTATTCAGTTCTGCAATATTGCCGGGGAAATAAAAGGCTGAGTTACGGAGGTGGTGGACACACTATGTATCATGATGTCCCAAGTTTTGCTGCGACGTAACTGGAGCTTACCCGCGCCGGTTTAACGACCAGTGATACAAGATGTCTTGTCCGTGGTTGGAACCCGACCTCTGCCGCTCGACTCCCCCTGTCTAGGCTTGGGCAACCTGGCAGTATCTCAGCCCTCGTGCTTCCTTCGGGTGGCATGGCATCTAGACACCAAACGGGTGTTACAGCTGAACGATTTATTTTTTTGCACCACACTTGGAATGGTAGGGGTAACCCTCCTAGAACAGAGAGGTGAGATAAAACCGTCCAGCTGTAACACCCTTTCGATGTCTAGATGCCATGCCACCCGAAGGAAGCACGAGGGCTGGGATATTGCCAGGTTTCACAAGCCTAAACAGAAGTCGAGATTCAGAGGTCGGGCTCGAACCACGGACCTTCTGGTCAGTAAATTCGCGCTCTAACCTCTGAGAGATGAAGCAAGCCGACGAGGCAATCTATGCTTGCTGCCACATGACCGGCTCCTGGTTTATGTTTTGATTGTACTTGCTGCTTGGTCAGTACGTCATGGATGTCACCATTTGTTCCTCAAGTTCTCTAATAACGGGACAACAAGTTTTAAGCAAGTCCAGGCCCGGTTTAGACAGGCTTCTAGCTATATTCCCAATTGGTTTAGGTGTAGCTTGTTTGAATGGAGCGTTATCTAGGTTTAACTGGACCTTAGTGGCATCTATGACGATTTTTTAATGTGCTCCGCGGTTGCTGGATAGACCCCTAGTGGTCCATAAAGACAAGTTGGGTTGTTTTGATTTTGGAGTGTCACCGAGTTTTTGATTGACTTTCTCCAGTCAGATCTAATCTGCTGCAGAATACATTCAAATTTTCGATGTGACAGTTGTTGATTTCTTGGAAAATAGTTACGGCTATCTCCGCTACATTTAGTACATACTAGTGAGATCGAACTCGAGAGAGCTCAGCGGTTACAGTGCGGGGTCACTGACCGGAAAGTCTGTGGTCCGAGCCCAAATTTGGTTTTTCGATTGCTCGTCTAGGATTAAGCAACCTGACAATATGTCAGCTCTCAGACTTCCCTCGAGTTACACGGCGGAATTGCACCGAAAGGGTACCAAAGGCGAACGGATTATCATTATCGTTTACTATGATTCCCCGCTTTGGAACTAGAACGTATGGAGTCCAGGTAGAAACGTTGACGGGACAAATGCGTCGACATTTGCTGAGTCGGCTGTCCTGGATGCTTTCGTTTCACAGAATCTATAAGTTTACCGTTCTTTGGGTCAGCCAGTGCAGTAGGATATCCTATAGTTTGGATTGAGGCCAGCAGTCTCCGCGCATTTCTACTAAATAACATAGTACTTGCGCCAGCAACTCCTTGTGGCTTCATGAATTGTTGTTTCTGACACACAGTACACCAATTCCAAGCGAGTCCAGTGTGAGGGCACGAACAACATGATGTCCTGCTTGCTTCAGGATGCGGAGATTGAAGGCAGCCAGATAGACTGGGTGTCGAGGCTTGAAGATTGATCTCGAGATGCCTGAGGATGTAGGCATATATTGCTTTCAAAACCAATACGGGACGAACGGAATCATCAGTCCTAATTGCTGGACTTACAAGGAAAGAGTTATTAATGAGGTTGGGAGGGAGGGAAGAAAAGGTATATGAACGAGAATGAAGGCGTCAGCAGTAGCCTGTCTTCGCTTACCCACTATGCAGCAAGTAAGGCGACCCGGCTGATGGCACCACGCGACGGCCGATGGGACGTGAGTTCAGATAATCGAGTTAGGAGGAACTACTTTATGGCGCCGTTATTCAACGCCGCTCTTTTCCACTCCATTTCTAGTCACAGCATTCTATAGAAATTCTGCAATATTGCCGGGGAAATAAAAGGTTGAGTTACGATGGTGGTGGACACACTATGTATCATGATGTCCCAATTTTTGCTGCGACTTAATTAGGGCTTACTTGCGCCGGTTTAATGGCCAGACCGCACTTGGATTGGTAGGGGGAACCCATATAGAATAAGGAGATGAGGAGAAACCGTCCAGTTGTAATACTATTTTCGGTACCTAGCTTCCATACCACCCGAAGGAAGCACGATGGCTGGAATACTGCCAGGTTGCCCGAGCCTAGACAGGAGAAGTGGAGATGCATAGGTCGGGTTCCAACCACGGAACTTCCGGTCACTAAATTCGCGCTCTAACCACTGAGCAATCTCGCCACCTGAAGCATGGCCGGAATATCTTAAGATGCGGTTGGATGTGTGTTGACAATGGCAGAAAGCTTATGCTTGCGGCGGCTTTTAGGCTCAGCTGATTTAGTAGAATAACCTCTCGTGTTCACCCCAGAAAAGATCTTGGTCGATTTTTCCATCATTCTACAATCGAAGACGGAAGACCCCGTTCGAATCCAGTGCTCCACACACTTCATCAAAAACTGAGGCCACCGTACACACATTCGGCCAAATCAACCATCCGGAGAAACAGATCAGACAACCACATGTAGATCCTGGAAGCGGACCCAGTAGAATTTCGACAGCTGATTGGTCAGTCGTCAACGACGTGGCAACCTTGCCGGGTGACAAGGTCAGCAGTGCAGCGTCACAATAACGCCATTCGGTTCTTGAGTCTTGTATGGAGGATGTCGCCCTTCGACCTGTATTGGCTCCCACATGGCAATCGAGCAGAGAGCGCCGTTCTAACTGCCTCACAGCTCCTCCCATAGTAAACATTCCTGTGTCGTCAGTCTGGTGTACCTGATCCGAAAGTTGGTTTTCACGGATTGATACACAGGATTGAGGATTCACGGATTG
>SJOL01006384.1:344160-374762 GCA_004794785.1 Opisthorchis felineus | reverse complement strand
CAGTTTAGGGTAGTTGCTGAGTGGAATGACCTTCCTCTGACGGTTACTCACGCTGTATCCATCACCCAGTTCAAGGCACTTTTAGACTCTTCTTTAGTTGAGTCCTCTCGCTGGCGATATTACCGCCCCGCGATGAGAACTTAAAGAACAGCGCTACACCCTTTTTTCGATTATGCCTTTCATGTGAATGGAAGCCGCTGAACGAAAAGAACAAAACTGACCCGGGAAACTCTGGCGAAAGCCCGGATACTGTGTATAAATCGGTGAATCCGTGATATTATGGCATCGTCCTGGATTGTTTTTATCGCTTCAAGGTCACATTTGGCGGCAGTATTCTAACCGAGCATGCCGAAACGTGGTAAGTTTCGTCATTGTGACCCTCGGCTTGAATGCCTGATTTCTGGTGTCATCTGTCTGAGTGATTTTCTCGTCCCTTTTTCCAAGGACGTGGTGGTTCGTCTGGTGGTAAATACCGTATATCACTGGCTCTCCCAGTCGGTGCTGTCATCAACTGCGCGGACAATAGCGGTGCGAAAAACCTCTACATGATTGCTGCTTTCGGCATAAGAGGCCGATTAAACCGCCTACCGTCCGCTGCCACCGGGGACTTGATAGTTTGTTCGGTAAAGAAAGGAAAACCTGAATTGCGAAAGAAAGTTTTGTATGCCGTGGTTGTCCGACAGCGCAAAGCCTACAGGAGGAAAAACGGTACATTCATCTACTTCGAGGACAACGCAGGTGTGATTGTAAACAACAAAGGGGAACTCAAAGGTAAGTAGCAATGCGTTTGTTTTTGGCTTCGACTAGTTACGCTAATGGGGTGTTGCCTGTCTCCCCTCCAGGACCTCTGCTTCCGTGGTCTGAACTTGTACTTCTGTTGCTAAGCTCAGTCGTTGCAAGTACCACCGCATTCTGTGGGTACGGTTTCGATGTGTCCTGGTTTGAAAACGCCTTGCCAGCACGACAAGTGTTTTTCTGTCACAGTTGCCTACCTGTTGGGGGAAACGCGAGGCGGTATGGCTGCAAAGGGAACCGATGTTGCATTGAACGACCGTCCGCATCTCTGTTCATATTGAATCTGGACGAGTTGATGGGCCAATGTGCTACTCATTGTGGACTGCTGGATAATGGTCCGTCGGAGGCCTGGCTTGCGCGACACCCAGGAGTTAGTAGAGAAGACGGGAAGCACACTGGGCGACGATTTCAGTCCTCGCCTGTCGGGCATGTAACGAAACCGGCTCTCTATTCCAGCTGCAGGTAGCATAAATGTAATTGGTTCGGGTTCCCGATTTATGTAGTTCTGGGATAAGAAAGTCAGTGCACGGCTCGCGGGTGCGGTTTTTAGGACTGGTGGCATCGAAAAAGAAGTCAACAGGCGCAAAATATTCCAGAGTCCTCTTTGTAACAGGATCTGTCGGTCGTTCAGATGCGCCTGCTTTGGTAGTACAGAGGACGGCGCCAAGATAGCTTATCTTTTACAGCTTCTGTAAGCTGTCGTCGTAGACCGCTATGTCCTATTCTTCAGGATCCATTCGTCGGCTGGGGACAGGGGCCCGGAACAAATTCCTACTTGTTCCCACTGCCAGACTTTTGAGTACGGTTCAAGGTGGGGTACTTCACATAAACCCCTTCGGCGTGAACAACCGCGAAGAAACACCTGCCTAGACAGTTTAGAAGCAGCACTTACTCCCTTTGATTTGTTAGCCTACACATGCAAAAACAACCTTATTTGTTTGTGGCTCTGTAGATTCATCGTCAATTAGCCCTGCACCCAGAAGAATAAAGCCCAAACGTATTGAAAATACCAAAGGGATCCGTTCAACGCAGCAGCGTCTAATATCCGTACTCTTATTTTGCTAGGTCACACTCTTTGCTCTTTGAAAGTAGGTGTTTTGCCCCCGAAACGCATACGGGATCCTACCTTGGTAGTGCATCTGAAGTCGGTTGAAAACAGTTAATCTTACGGTTTACTCCCCAGTTCAGTTTGATCGCTGAACATCGCCGGTTTCTGACAATGGACAGTCGGACGCGGCTATCGGATCGAGGAAAACGATTAACGGACGTTTGCAAGAGTTGCGCTGTTGAAGAACTTGTCTTAACGCAAACCAAATAAAACATCTTTCGTCTGTAGCACCTTTACATTCCTAACTGCCATGCCACCCGAAGGAAGCACGAGGACTGGGAAACTGTTAGGTTGCCGAAGCCTAGACAGGGGGAGGCGAGATGCAGAGGTCGGGTTCGAAACACGAACCTTCCAGTCAGCGAATTGGCGCTCTACCCACCTAGCCATCTTGCCCCTTGAAATGGTCGGTGTATCCTTGGCCAGGGCTGAAGCCAGCTTGATCCTCACGGGTTTGTCCATCCTGATGGTTAATCAACCTGCGCAAAACGATGGCAGAGAGCACCTTGGATGCCACGGTTATTAGGTTGGTGCGACGATGGTTTTCGCATGACGTTTTTAGCCATTTTGGAAGCAGGGTCTAGGTGCTCTATCCCACTGCATTGCGCTTTGATTCCAAATCCTCTGCAATACGATCGTCAGTCTATCCACCTGGGATTCACTAGCTTTGAAAAGTGTGGGCTGCCTTGTCGCGTTGAACGAATGATATTCCATGCTCGTTTTCTGTTAACGGCGGACTGATGTCATTCTTTTTGGACTGGTGGAGTTACTCCAGAGGTTGTGCTGAAGAAGGCATGCCCATTGCTCGAGACGACGATTTGGCGGTTGAATTACCGTCCGTCGTTTCCGCAATTTATTTCGCTGGCATCTTTTGATCGGTCGGTCAAATCAGCTGAAACAGCGCGGCTGTTACGTGCAGCGAAAGGCTTCCCCAGCCCTTCGCAACTCACCAGCGTTCTCTGTCAATCTTCAGGCCCTTGATTAGCTAGCTTTTGAGGGTTCTGCGCCCACCGTCGTTGTTGGCTACTGTTATGGCCTTTTTGGCAGCAATAAGATCTGATGTCGGTGAAACTCAGTGTTCATTTTGACTATGTGCAGTCAGACTGATCGAGTCTGTCAGGGCCCGCACCCATTAAACCCAAACTCGAAATCCGTTCGTTATCCATACATACTCCCCAACAAACTACAGCATCGACAGTGTCAGCTAGATGGGTGTGTGCGGTCCCATCCACGTAGGATAGACAATTCAGAACTACCGGCAACGGTTCACGCACGTATCGGCCACATGGGGTCTCTGGAATAAATTGCATTACCTGCGGGGATCCTGGCAACAGAAGCTATTGTCTGCCCCCCTGGTCGCACGGCCTTCTCTAAGGGACTAAGTGAACGCCATGGACGGCGGCGATATGTTATTCGTACTCCGGCTGGTCGATCACGGGCTGCCGCTATTCCGGCGCTGGATCGGGTTGAAGGGGCCGCTGAATGGTCTGACGTTGAAAGCCCCATCTTTCTGGTTGGGATCGTGCACAGTAAGTTGGTTTCGCGGGGCAAGCACGTTCTTTGCGTGATCTTGTTCGTGGTTGTCCTTTGTTGGCTCAGTGGTTAGAGCAAATTTACTGACCGGAAGGTCTGTGTTTCGAACCCAACCTCTGCATCTCGACTTCGGTCTAGGATGGGACAACCTGACAGTATCCCAGCCCTCGTGCTTTCTTCGGGCGGCATGACAGCTAGGCTTCAAAAGGGTGGTACAGCTGAAAGGTTTCGATTTTTCGATATTGATCCTGCCACCCGGTTTCAAATTATGCATCAAGATCTGTGTGCCTTCTCCGTAATCTCATGCTTAGCTACGATTCGTGAATTTGCAACTACGTATCGTTCTGTTGGGTCTCCGGCGAGCAGTATGTCTTTAACAAGGGAATCATATCCAAGGACCGATCGGGCAAACAGTGTCATCTGCCACAACTTTCTTGCGGGTCAATCGACCTCTGAGATGACGCGCCATGTTGTGATATCCATTTCGCGGAACTTTGGAGAGCTGTTTTGAAGGGCCACCAATTTGTAGTCATTCAGGTGGGATGTGGGAACACGAGTGAGGCAGCTCTGTAGGTGAACAGCAAAACACTATTTTGTAAAAGGAAGGCGCACGGTAGAGAAGTGCTACCGGATTGTAGTAAGTCACCCAGCTACCGTACAGTAGCTAAAAGCGTTGGGTAAGCGGCAACCGGCGGAAAAAGTGCTTAGCTCAGGTCCCAAACAATTGCGGCATGTCTACTCATGTGGCCAAGATGTCTGATCATTTGTTATCACAAAAGGTGTTTCAACTCTCCCCTGGTCTGGAAGATCATGTATTACAGTGCAACCTGACCCACCAACCTTTCACGACAAGCACCAGAGCGGTCTTTGTTTCGGAAGTCAACCACCTGACCCTTTTCAAACTAGATTTCCATAGTTTATGGTACTTGCGCAAACTCCACGTCACAGTTTGTCACGCAAACGATCGTGGGTCCTAAGCGCTTAACTATCATCAAAAGTAATGTACGTATTGAGGTGTAAACGGCGTTGACGTTGGCCAAAATAGTCCTCCCCATGTGCGAGTCCTGGCTGCTGGGATGCTACTTGGGTAGCTTTGCCGAATACAGCAAGAACCACACGGTGGCTCAGTGGTAAATACCTTCCAACTCCATCTTACTCTGGACTCTTGCTGGATTGATTGCCTAATAAGTCGACTGTACTTGGCTTTCAATGCAGTGTGCTTTTTGACCGTTTTAGGAAGTGACTTTTTATCCGAGAACTCCACGTGGTACTTTGCTAAGCTTAGTCATGCTTTCCATTTGGTCAGCTTGTGATGCCAGCCGGCGCAGCATGAACAGTAAGAGAAAACGGCAGTGGCGGATTGTTGACACGTGACAACGAGAAGTCAATCTTGGTAGTTTCCGTTTGTCTGGAAATATCCGGACGGACAGCGAATTGTCGGTCGCAGGCCTCGGTACGTGGGAAGTCTCGAGCCATAGTCTAGGCGCTGAATATCTAGGGAGGCGACTCTCGAGATAACATCACTCTTGCATTATCGTCCCCATCCAACATCGGAGCTTAATGCGCGAAGTCACCCAGGTGATCAGTGAACAGGAAGTTTACGCTCGACAATGCAGAGGATCATATTCTTTCCATACAGCGTAATGTTGGTATCCTGTTACAGTAGGAACTTTAACATAAGAGCGTGAATAGACAATGCGATGGGGACGATGCACCAAATATCTTGGTTTCCGTGGGTTTTGGTTTTTCAACAATTGCCTTGAAATGGGTTAGGAATCTAAGTATTGGCCAGAGCTCTTCCTAACTTTCTCACGATCCTCATGGAGAACCCTACTATTACTGAGCCATGTGTGTGGATTTTTTATAAGTGGTAATTATGTAGTGTTGACTGCACTTTAAAAGGAATACCCATGCGACCAACCAAAATGTCTCTCGTACGAAGAGTTATTCGTAAGTAGGACTCGAGTTCCTTGGTCATAAATGATCTGGAATTATAACCACAAATAGGTTATATGGGTTTTTGGTTAAGTTTTTAAGTGACTTCTAGACAACGCTTTTGGGATCTTCATTCTCCGAGTTTATTCACGGTCCGACACGAATAGTGTATAAGCGTTCATCATCATCATCATCGACAGCATGACATCGGTGTTCAACACCGATGCTTCACTGTCGCACATGTACAAGCGTTCACGATCTCTGAATGACACTGACTATTGATACAATGTTGTGGTACCAGCAAATCCGTTCCACTTCTTCCCTACAGACCGCATCTCTGGGTTTCTTTTTGTTTCAGACTTATTCGCCCCGTCCGAAAGCTAAGCTAGTGAACTTATATCAGCCCAGTCGGCGTTCAGTTAAACACAGCAGCTTCGAAATTCTTTCGCTGCTGATCACATTACGTACTTGATACTGAAGCTACGTGAATGGGCGTTCCAACCAGGCGCGCAGAAACCATTTTTTCGCATTTCACTCTTTGTAAATTTGTTAGTGACGATAGCACCCAAAGGGCTAACACAGGTTGTGTGGGAGGTGTGTAATACTCACCACAACGGTATACTGTTTCATTCTGCGCCGGCATTCGAATGATATGTAGTCAAGATTTGACGGAATCTTGCCCATCCTTCAGCTCGCCCGCAGCAAAACATTGGTTAGGTAGTTCAGTTTTGAATGTAGCCCGTAGTTAATCTGGGTTGGTACGATCAAACAGAACAAGGCCACAGAGAAGATGCATTCATTTTTTGGTGGCCGTCCGGGAGAGGTACTTCACAAGCCCAAAAGCTGACTGTCCGATTATCTGGGCAGTAGAGTCCCTTGAGACTATGTTCGTCGTGTTTGGAAACTTAGGTGGTAGAAAACTCCATGTTATGCTTTATTTAAACAACTTCCGGTCGGCCATACCTTCCGGGCTTCTCCATAAACGGGATTCTACTCGAAGATCAGGACTGAAGAGCCCTTTCCCGAAGGGATGCTCTGAAGCTATGTATCTGGTTTGAAGATATTGCGGGAGGTCCAATCATCCGGAAATGGCACTTTCCAGCTCGCGACAAGCGTTTTTGCCAGCCCGGTTTCATTTATCGACGGTAAGGGGTCAGTGAGGGACGATAATCTTGGTGTTCAGCCTTTGAGTTGAATTGCCTGTCTTCGCATCGCCTTGTTGCATCCGCGATGACTTTCAGTGACTCTGAGGTGATTGAAATCGAAGTATGTGTACCAACAAATCGGGTGTCCATTTTGGCACCCATACTGAAAAGGAAAGTTGATGGACTATCTGAATGACAGGCTCAAACGTATGTCTACATCGATTACATTTCGTTGCCTAAGATCGTCATGTGTGATGGGAGTTCTTGTTGCTCGTGCGCAGTGTCACACATCGTCGACCAAAATATCGCATTGTTTGTGCTTTTAACTCTATATGGAGGCTAACCAGGAAGTTTCAAGTTTGAGTGGTCGAAGCCCGTTCAATCAATGTGATACTTTGAGGATGGATTAGGCTTGCTCCCTGAGTGTCGCGTTAAGTCTGCATTAATCGAAATCCGATGAGCGTCTTTCACGTATTTGGTATCGTACTGTATCCACTTTCAGCCATAGCGTTAAAGCTTCAAAAACGTTACCACCGGTGTGGCACGTCATTTGGCCTAATTTTCGCCCTGCATCTGGGTTTGGAGAATTTTGAAACGTCGCAACTGGACCCCAAATGGAACGCATAGTTCTCAACTCTAAATAGCATGTATCGCGTTGTCTATCCTGGGTGCGTTTTAACTCTTAGCAGCTAGTGTAAGTGTTCAGCTTTTCTCCTGTTCTTTTGCGCGTATTGGAGAGCAGTCAACTGCTACAATTCAGTTGACGGGAATCTGTGAATCGACATATACTCAGCGGAGTGCTGGGGCTTCCCGTTCTTGACCTTGTTGGCGTCATATTTCAGTGGTTGTCGACCTGTTGCCAAGCTTGGAGATTTCAGTCCTGTGCAGTCCTAGAAGTGTACTACCTACTACTACAACTGAAACGTGATACAAGGAGCAACTAGGTTCAACTGCCGGTGGTTGTATCACTGATGATAAGACGAGGATGTTAAGCAGGCAGGCCACCGAGCTCACGGTATTCGGTCGTTGTTTCAGCTCAGCATGCCCGTCAAGGTATATGTTCGCCTGCTTAAATCAAGCTGAATAACTAAGTTTTTTCTTTGGTTGCACAGTATGGGTTTTGTACCACCTTATTTACTGTTTCCGTGTGATGAATCTTGCTGCTTCATCTCCTGCGCTCTGAACTAAAAACGCAGAGACATTACAGTCAAGGACCTAAAGTAACAACTGTCTGAAAGTTTCACCCAGTAGGCTGATACCCTAATCCACAACAGTCGGTTGTATTCGTGAACACCATCCATCCTACACGGCGTAAATAATCAGCTTGCTATACGTTTACCCTTTCTGTTTTAAGGTAATTTGGTTGGGTTTTCTGGATTTGTGCTTTTGTTTATGACTGCATTTACATACGCATGCGGAGTTGCATTCTAACGTAGCTCGTTTTCCTTACAGGTTCTGCGATTACTGGACCGGTGGCCAAAGAATGCGCTGACATGTGGCCGAAAATTGCATCTACCGCGAGTTCTATCCACTAATTTGCAAATATGAAGTCTTTGGCGAATGTGTTTGTTATCAGCAGCTGTTCCACTCTGGAAAAGATTTGACTAGCACCGAAAACCTTGCAAACTTAGGTGAACCGGCTACTAATTTTGCTGCCAAATTCAGTGGGCAACGCGTGCAAGTGGCGCCGTTGAACTGCATAAGTCCAGTTTTAGACTCTACTGATCACGCCTTACGATGATGCACCATTGATCAACGTTCATGAAATGGTACTCACGCTACGGTTTTTCTTTATTCCGCGTGAGAAGCTAGGGTGCTACACATTCACTGACTTGCATCATTCAGTGTCGGAATATAGAAAGCTCTATGGTATTATCCGTTTCTAATGAGCGTAAGCCGTAACAGCAGGGCAGAACAAAAAAACAGTGAGTGAGCCCTACTGTAGTTAACTAATCTCGATAATTAGTTTGCTTCCCTCGTCTTTGCCATGTGCTGCCCATACCGAGTTTTCACCCACTTCAGCGAACTAACTGAATTGATTGAGGGGGAGTGCCAGCCGTTCTGCAGAATGGGGTCCGCGTGACCTACCCTGGTTAACCGGTGACTCTACATTATGTCTCCGCCAGCCGACGTCAGTGACCATCTTGACAGTTTCTACTCTGGTTTTCTGACTTGGAAGTGTAAACCCTTCGTATGTTCGTGGTAGATTGGCACTAGGCCTTTCTCCCGTTCCAATCCATTTCGCACGGCTCTCCAAAGATGATTGATGGTTGCGCGTTAATGAACAGCTTTTGCCGTCGACGATGACACCATTTTCCTTCAATATTACGGACTCTTATCTCATAAAAGTCGGGAATAGTCAATAAAAATTGACCCCCATTCGGGTACGGTGGAATGTCGTTGAGATAACTCGTGTCAGCCAAAGGTAATTCCTTGGGAGTCGCTTCGGGGCTTATATAGCTTAGCGGTGTCTGCTTACAGGTCGGCCTGCTGATGCAACAGCTGCCCGCCGTTCTCCAGTTTGTCGCCCTCTGCCCAAACGCCCAACTCGGTAATTGAGGCTCAGCATGGGTTGTCCTCTTTTAAGTGAATGGATTTTTAATGGTAAACCTACTTCATTTCATGGCCCAGTTTCAGGTCCACTTATGCAGTTCCGTTTGTCTTAAGGGCGCCGCGCGATTTTGCAGAACTATTCATAACCCAGGACAACACCCACGGGACGGACTAAAATAATTTTCTTATGTCAGTAGTCCTCTCCTTTCCTTGTCTGTGAATAAGCCTGATGTCTTCCGTTCGTCCGCATACCTGGTGTTGTACTTCATTATTCTGCCGCATAACTTTATTGCATAAAACACTTGCTACAGTTCGTCAGGTTGGTCCACTTCATCTTCACTTTATTGTTCAGGCCTGAAAACGATCTACAAGATTTTGGATTTGTGTGACTGTATGGTATTTCGCGATACTGTTATCTTCACATGGCACACATTACACAGTGCCGGATGGTGGAGGTTGTTTTAGCAGATTTCCCTGCATCAGCGATTGTATGCACGGGGTTATAAAAAATTTGGTAGGGTTCCGTGTTAAGATATGCATGGGACCTCGTTAACTGTGTAGAAGCAACAAGCACAGATCGTGCGCCAGTGTCCTATCTCAATGAGTGAATATGCATATGCGAGGTTTCCACCACAGTTTCTTCGAACGTGCCGAACTGGTACTCAAGATTCAATGAACACTAATAACCGGTTGAGTGGTTTTGTTCTCAGCGGTTTGGATTGATGTCCCTACGTTCCTCACTAATGTATTCAATGTCACATGCGCGCATCGCCGGTCCGCTCCTCGGTATTTACCGTAATTGTATCTATCGTTCGATCGGCTTGCTCTTGATTACGCACTTTCAACACAAGACGCATTGGATCTGTCTAAATTCACCGACTGATCAGTTAGGTCCAGAAGCTGTATCCTTGTTTTCGCGTTTCACAGACGGTGTTATGTAGCTTCCTTCATAGAATTCAACTCGAGCTGATTGTATACTTGCAAGTTTTGACCAACAAATCAATTCTTTTAATCCCCTACTTGTGGTCTGTTTTGCATTACTATGCTCTATTGAGGCGTCGACTGGTTAGAGTCTGTGTTTTCACACTTTTGGCGAAACGGAACAAACACGCTTCTGTGTCTGACACCCTTTATCCAGCTTACAGAAACGTTAGTAGATAGAATCACTATTCGAAGAGTACACCCTTGGGGCACCCTCGTCACTGAAGCTCTTCCTGGCGGCACCTAGTGCTAATTTGGCCGCAGCTGTCTTGACAGGAATTACTTCTGGCCATTTCTTATGGGGATTACTCACGACTAGTGTATATAATCCGACGGTACAGGACCCATGAGAGTCGTAATGTGCTCGCTGCAACATTTCACAGGACGGATTCCATTTGGATGGTGCCTGCGAGTTCTGGCGCCACTGGGAACAGTTTCATTTTCGGATACTGTCCGTCGGCAATTCTGGCCGCCAACCAGTGACCTTGGCCAAGAATTTCATCCTATCAGTTCCTTTATGTCGAAAGGCCTAGGCAGGAGAAGTCGAGGTGCAGAAGTTGGGTTCGAAACACGGACCTTCCAGTCACTAAATTCGCGCCCTAACCACTGGGCTATCTTGTCCGCATTCTCACTGAAGGCTGAACTGATCACACTAAAATACTGGCGAGTCGACTCTTCTCGATCATTTGGCGGCGGTTTCGGCATTAAATTTTTCTACAAGGCAAACGATTCATAGTACCACATTGTGAAAGAAAATCAGCATTTGAAATGTAGCACACCGGTCTGTGCTGAATGTTATAGCTACGCGCGACAAGAGTGACGTGTCAACGTAGTGTCGTTGCAGCGTATGTCTTATTGGACATTGTTTCGACAGTAAATAATGGCCAGAACTTTACGGTCGGTTAATCCGAACCGCTGGCTTTCCTCGTTGGCTTTCGGACGATGCATTCCGTGGGCTGCGTACTGCCAGGACACCCAGACCTAAACAGGAGGACGATTAGAGTCCTCAACCAAAGCCTTTGGCTCAAAAGCCTGATAGCAAGGCAGCGACGTTTGACGGGAGATGCAAGTGCATTAGCATTTTCATAGATTTAGTCGCCACATAAGCTCTTATCCCCGTTCTGGAGGACCAGCGGACTGTTGGTCAGACTTCTAACCGTTGAACAACATGGTATGAGGGACTGCGAGCCCCGCGCGGATACCCCCTAGTGTAGCTCAATGGGTTGCGGAGGCACAGAAACCGTCACCACGGTAAAGTCCAGTCTCTTCGTGACGTTAGAACCATGACACAACTGACGTTGGTCGTTTGGTGGTGTCACCAGCCGGTTCGCCTTACTTGCTGTATACAGCAGCTACTGCTGACGCCTCCTTGCTTACACTCATTTTTTCGTCTTGCACCCTACCTCACCCAAATGTGAATACTCTCTCCGTAGGTCCCAGCACTAAGACTGACCGCTTTGCGCGCCGTGCATCACACTCAGCGGCAGCTTCTGTACGTCCGACTTCAGTGACAACCCTAAGCACAAAATCTGTTCTCAAACCCCGAAACCGGTCTACTCAGCTGCCTTTAATGTTCGCACACTGAAGCAAACAGGACGACAGGTGGCTCTTGCTCGTACGCTGGATTCCCTCTGCGTTGATGTATGTTTTCTGCCAAAAACAAGGATGCAGGACGCAAGTACCGTAATTGAACTGACTGCTACCTCGCACTCTCCCAGGTTCCGGCTGCGCACCTCTGATGGTTCAGAGCTTGCCGTCTGTGAACATACCCCTTACGATTCAAGGAGAATCACTAGGGGTTGTGGGGAATTTTGCATACCTCGGCAGATGTATTAGCTCTGGCGGAAATGGGTCTGCTGAAGTCAGTACAAGAAGCCCAAAGACCCGGATCAGGTTTGCTAATTTGCCTCACGTGTGGCGTCAAAAAGGCATATCAGTGGGTCGCGTGTACCAGGCTACAGTAAGGGCTGTGTTGTGTGGGTGCGAGACGTGGCCTGTGTGGACAGATGATGAGGCCTCTTCAGGTTTTTAACCACCGAGCGTTGCTGGTTTTGGATGGCGTCAAGGGTCTAGTAGTGAGGTGATTAGAAAACGGATATTTGGTTGTGTGGCAGTTACTTCAATCGCGGACAATATCCAGCACCATGGACTAAGATGGCTCGGCCATGTTGTACGCATGCCGAAATATCGTCTAGAGAGGCCGGTACAGTCCTGCAGCGTGGCAGCCTTTTTTGGTGCCCTTCCCAATGTGATTACGTTTTGAAAAGTTGCGGGGCACATATAACCTTAAAAGTAATGAGGAATAGTCAGAGAATCCAACAAAGTTAACTGAGGCTTTGCAAAGGGGTCTGCAGTTTTTCACCCCTAAGTTCAATCTTTGCATGAACATGATAGACGTTCAGTCGATTCACTACATTTTCCGGCAATTCTGTTGTACGTGTTCCTTTTGACGCATCTGTTTGCTGTTATTCTGTTTCTCTCTACCTCCGCACAATTCAGGACTTCCGGTGAATTAGTAGTAAGAATCGCCCATGAGAACCGATTTTCGTCCATTAACCAAGCTGAAATCTTTAGTATAACCCATGGGATAGGGTGCAACGTTTTAGCAAACAGGATTACCAGTAACGCTCATTCGGACCGCTGGAGTTGATCTTTACCCAGTGGAAGCAGACTAAGGATTGATGAGCCTTTTCAACTCACTTACCGTTGTATAGACAGAAACCAAAACGGGTGTATTCATGTACAGATTCTGCGTCACGGGAGTTCCGAAGTGAATGGACCCTAGGCCATGTACCTTGACGTTCGCCTCTGATGAGTCAAATATTGGAGTTTCTCGTTCTCCAGATATGGAAGAAGAGCACGTAGATGAGCATACATTTGTATCCGGAGAGCGAAGTCAAGAATGTGCTTCATTGAACTCCACCGCTGCAATGCGCTGTCTTATGTGGTTACGATGGTTAGGATAGAATATTTGGTGTCGAGTCGTCCAGTTCCTTAATTTCCTCCGACTCCCATTGCGAAGTGACTGTTTACTGATAAGCCGAAAAACAAAATACTGCCCCTATATTCATCTTGCTACCATACCTCATGAATGCGGTCAACCACGCGTGGTACGTTTTCAAGTGTTTCGCGTCGAATTGAATTCAGGCTTGCCCTCAAGAAAGGATTTATAAACTTCGAAAGCCTGGTATACCTACGCACTTTAGTAACTGAGTTTACCATGTTTGGACCTCTTGCAAAGCAGCATTGTTCACTTGGTGCCACTACAGAATCTACTGTTTGGATGCAGATTTAGATGTGGCACTCTGGAGTAACTACCGTTCCAGCAATAGGGTGATTTTGAAGTTGAATCTCTAACTGGTCACCACGGTTACATGCTATCGTTCGAAGCAAAGGGGAAATCGCGTATACCGTGACAATCGAGAACCAAGCTGTGGGAGCTTGGCCATATGGCAGCCTCGCAGGTCACAAGTTGGACGTGTTACAGCGGAGCGTGTTACAGCCTGGAGAATTCGACAGTGTAACTATGGGGGAAGCTTGTTTTCCACATTGCAGTTCCTGCCCGTGATACCTTTTCAAGTCACGGACATACCTCAAAGTGTGTAGTACAATTTACGATATCGCGCACTGGTGGGTGTGCATGCAGTTGCTGCACTGCTGAATGCTTCAGTAGATTGAGGATCGAGTGAACCACAACGCCAATCCGACGCGTGCTGTGCACGAAGCATTCACAATGGCATTGATAGACAAAGTAAACTGATATTTAAATCTGCACTTGACTCTGGACAGTGACAACAACGGCAAATATAAACGGTACACCCACACCTCAAGTCGCATGCTTAGGAAGGTGGGAGTGAACTTATAGAGAATGGCGGGCTATACTGTGTCTATGTTCCTCAAATGTGAAGTTTGTACGTGACGGGGAATTTGTTCAGTTGCCGCAGACACAACCACTTCGGCTGAACCGGGGCGATATGAACTCAGGCATACGGTATCTCGTTCGACATTAAGCCAAGAGGCAATACTGGCATTGGGAACTCCTCATTATGGGCTTCACACCTTCTATGAGGTAACTGCGTACGAGAGTAAACCATTCGACTACCATGCGGTTTCTAGGTATTTTCATCAGATGGCCGGCGTATTGAGTTGAGCGCTTCTTATCCTGAACGTCCAATCTCGATGGTACATCGGAATAGTGCTACATTAGGCTCCATTGAGGGACGTTGCGCGGATCGGCACGAAGTGCCCTCTTAGTTTTTGACCGTTTCGGCAAGCCGCTTTTGATTTTGCTTGTATCACGAAATAGCGGACCATCTGTTTGACCGCGCGTGCATTTAGTCTGTTGTGTTGGATAACCAAGGTTAGTCAAATAATTTTAGGGAAGTTGGTGTTATATATATATATATATATATATATTGTAAACGAACACCCACGATGCCTTACAGATTTGCTCCGCTTGGATTGTCAATCGACATTTTGCTCTCATGCAAAACGCAGATGTGTTTCGTTATGCACTGCGGTCACAGCCTTAGTGTTACGGACCTGGAAAAACAACCCAATCACCAACAACATAGTACCCCTTTTCTCTCCACTGATACTGTGTACTGTTCCGCCTGCTCAAAAATGTTAGTTGTAACCAGACATTGGATCGGTCAGATTGAACGAGCAGTTGAATCTTGCTTCAATCTTGGCTCTTCTAGAGCTTTAAACCAGCCTTTGCAAAAGTGGTGTTCGAGATGGGAAAATAGTTCTATTGTGTAAAATATTGGCAGTTCTTGTGTATGGTTAAAGTGACCTCTGCAGTGAGTGATCGGACTGTGTAACCTGGTCTACTGTTGATATTAATTCGTATTCTCCCAAGATCGTACAAGGCGACAAAGAGCCAGTCATTTTATTAACAACGCTCTCATGACCGAACGATGTCGACTTTGCCTTGAAGGCTGCTGGGGATGACGCCATTAAATCACGAAAACTGCTCTTCGATGGGAAATTACGTAATACCAAAGCTGCTATACCAACAGCTTTCAAAATAGTCGACTGGAAGTCTGACGGCCAAATGAACATCGGTGGACGCCAAGATCAACGGTTGTATCATTAATAACGAAAGCGGACCATCAGTTGGTCACTGTGATGGTAAGTGAAAATCTCTCAAGTGCCAAAATGATGGTGCTGATGGATATCGAAGGCCCAGGAGTTCGCTGCGAGTAACCATCTTATTTCAACCGATTAGATCAGTCGGACCAAAGAATCCCGGCGTTAGCGAAGCGGCATGTGAGCAAGATTGATCAACAACCCACTACGACAGAAACACTGTTTTTGGCGATAGACTTGATAGTCTGAAAAACAACTTGACCGATTTACTTCCACACAAACTTAGGGATCATTTAGTAAACGGGGGTGGCGCACAAACAACAGTTTCCGTTAAGGTAACAATGCAGCATGGAGTGTTGGTTGATCAGATAGAAGTTGATCTGTTCGCCGACCTTGGCAATTGGTTGGCAAACGTTTCGTCCCCAGTCGAGGAGACATCGTCAGTGCGCAGTTGAGTGGGTGCTTCCTCCGTGCCTAGTCGCTTTTATATAGTTTTTGAAGAGTACCTAATGTCCTGTCATGTGATTGGCTAGTTGGTGTATACCTTCCTTGTAGTATTATTAGCGCGATCGTGATTTGAGCTGCGTTGTGGTCTGTAGGCCTCGTATTCCAGTGGTTGGTTGGCTGACTGTTTTGGGGTGTTTCAGGTTCGTTTTCGATTGGTCCGTTCCCGGTTTGTTGGTCTCTCTTCCTTGAATTTGGTTGGTGATGGCGGTTTCTATTTTTGGTAGTTTCCTTGCTTCAATCTGATTCAGTCTGGTTGCTTGTTTTAGTTTGTCCGCCTCTGCGTTCTGTAGTTCCGTAGTTCTTTTGCTTGCAGTGGTCGATAGACTGGGTCGATTTCGATGTGCTTGTTGATGGCTTTTTCAGTGGAGTGCCATGCTTCCGTGAATTCACGTTCTTTCTTTGTTCTCGCTTGAGCCAATATGTGAACGGTGCTCCAGTCGAATTTGTGTCCATCCTGATCTTCGTGCACGGAGACGAGTGAAAATTGGTTGTGCCTTTTGGTTGCAAGTTTGTGTTCATGTATTTTGGTGGAGAGCTTCCTTCCTGTTTGTCCCACGTAGGGTTTGTCACAATTTCCGCACTGAATCTTGTACACGACGTTGGTCCTGAACATTGTGTCCAATCGTCCTTCTGGGTTTGATAGTGTTCTCCGTAGGGTGTTTGCAGGTTTGTGGGACACTGTTGTTTTGTACTGTCGTAGCAAGCGTGCGGTCATCTCCGAAATATTCTTGATCTATGGAAGTGTGATCCGTTTGCCTTCTTGTGCTGTTGGGTTGGTCGAGTTGAGTTTTCTGAGAGTCCGTAAGATGAAATTTCTGGGGTATCCATTTCTCTGAAAAGCTCTGTACAAGCGTTTCTCTTCTCTGACTTTTGGCTCCGTAGTGTTGCAGTGCGTCTCATTACACTTGAAAAGAGTCCGGATGCAGCTTTGCTTGTGACAGTTCGGATGATTGCTGTTGTAGCTGAGAATTTGGTCTGTATGCGTTGTCTTTCTTAAACTTCCTTCTGCAGTTGTCCGTTTGGTAATCTCGTGATGAGGACGTCTAAGAATGCCAGTTTCCCACCGGTTTCTTCTTCCGTTGTGAATTGGATATCATAAAGAACGCTGTTTATCAGTTGACTTGTTCGTTGAAGTTCAGTCCTTTTGATGGTGACAAAAGTGTCGTCTACGTAGTGGATCCATATCTTGGGGTTTATGTCCGGAAGTACAATTCGTTCCAGTTTTTGTATTACCACTTCTGCAATTAATCCAGAAATCGGAGATTCCATCGGTGTTCCTCGTAGTTGTTCGTAGTAATCGACGTTGAACTCAAAATATGTAGTCAGGCATACGCTGAGCAATTCGCAGATATCTTCTTTTTCAAGCGATCCACTTGGTTCGCCATGTCTGTCAAGTGGTTCGGCGACCGTTATCTTGGCAATGTCCAGGTCTACCGAAATGAAAGGTGAGTTTACATCGGAAGAAACCATTATTTCATCCACTTCGATGCTTATATTCCTCAGTTTCTCCAGGAATTGCCCTGCGTTGTTGACTGAGTGTTGTGACCCACTGATGAGATTTTCAACTTCCTCCAAAGTTCTTTCGACAGGTTGTAGGTTGGAGTCCCCGGGAGCGATACGATTGGCCGTAGTGGTGTCTCCTTATGTACTTTCGGGAGTCTGTAGAAACGGGCAATGGTCGGGTCCTGAGCTCTCATTTTCCACTACTCTTCTCTTGTGATCCTGTGGAACTCTTGGAGTTTCTTCAGTTTTCTATTGATTTTGTTCGCAAGTTTTTCGCTTTGGTCATTCTCGATGCAGCGATACGTAGTCGTGTCGTTCAGTAGAGCTTTCGCTTTATTGATGTAGTCCGGCTTGTCCATGATGACTGTCAGGCATCCCTTGTCAGCCGGCAGGATGCCGATTGTCTCAGATTTCTTTAGCTTGTTCACTGCTTCCTTTTCTTTGCTCGACAGGGCACTGAATACTGTGTTGCGTGTGATGGCTGGGACTACGGTTTGGCGGAGATGTTGCTGAGCGTCCTCATCAAGTTGAATGTACTTCATAGCTGCCTCTGGACTAGCTAGGTATTCTAGGTTTGTGGCGTCTTTGGACAAATCGTCTTCCGACAACTCGGCAATTCAGCATGGAATTTCGCACCTGAAATATGGCAGTACGTCAGGTCAGGACGGTTCACCCAATGCGTGCATTTTTCAGATGTAATTGCGTTACACTTGTAGCAACTCATACAAACCTACTCCTAACTACACGGAAGCGAGACGGTGCAGGCGGAGGCAAATGAAGTAGTTCCGCTGGAATCTATAGCCTCCACAAAGGTGCGAGAATCCCGTGGCAAAACCATATTGGTATCAATCCGGTCAGGTGGCACCCTGAGTTATTTACAGCATACTGATACGTACCCACTGATCGAGTACCGAGAGTCCGACTTAGGAGAATCCAGTTGGGTTTCGCCTTCAGCTCGGATGCATTGTCAGTTACTTTAGGCGGATATTCGAACACCGCTCACCTCTCGAGTTCGCTACATCCATTGGTATCAACTAAAGCTGCTCTTTCCTTTCCTCGTCCACCCTGTCACTGCCAACCTGGGTCCTTAAGCATATGTAGCCGGAATACTCTCAATGTGTTCGCACAGATCCGTGAATTAATTGGTGGGCATAGCTCCTAAATCTAGCAACACCGAATTACGTAACCGGAACCATTCTGCTGCTCGGTTTGTCATACGTACCACACTTTCAAGGGGTGGATAGAACGAATACTCGGCTGCCGACATACAAGAACATCATATTCTCATGCGTCAATCGAGGTGGTGGACGATTTTTTCCCCACAGGTTGCGTTTACGTCTAGATGATCCATCGGTCCGGATAGGAGATCGAGGTGGATTGGTGCAGAGCTTCAGTATCCATAGCGTAGATGTGATACCGGCTTCCCTGTTACGGCAGATGACACTGGCCATTGTTGGAAAGATGCCCCACATTGAGACTGGCTGCATACTGTGCGTGACCAAGCCTCACTCAGTGAATACACTCGCAGGTCAATACAATTTGCGGGAAGTCGGCATACCTCATGTTTTTTGCAATTTCGCTATTTGTCACTGGATGAAACACCTTTCAGTTGTCGGAGTTTGGTTTTCGGTTCCCCCTATTTTGTTTACTCCATCACACTTCGCATACATCATTCTAGGCTGGCTGACATAAGTTTCCTGTCGCTCGCCTAGTCCCGTGTTGTGCAAGTACTCCAAACACATAAAGCCGAAATAGATGCCACTGTGGATGACTTGCTTCCTCATGAACTCGTAAACAGTGACATCAAAAACAGCCGACCTAAGGCACCAGAGTGAAAACACAAAGTACAGTAGTGTAGGCGCGACACATTACGTATGAAGTTCTCTTGGCGCCGAACTGACCTGTGTGGTGGGGGGAAGTACTGCTACATGTGGCAACCGTAATTGAAGCGTTGTTCTTCCACCGGTTCCAGAGTAGCTAACTTTCACGCAATATTACTTTTGTTTGATAGTAGCGCTGAGATTCGCCTAATGATCCTATAAGCTGATAGTCGGGCTTCGCGGCACACGAATCTTTACCGCTGACCTATGTCGCTGATTATCCCTCCGATCAGTCTTCACGCTCGCTGGCAGTAGAACATAGGCGAATTAGTTAACAGATGGAGGGGACGGATAATTAAGAACAGGTTTGGCTTATGTGGTTCCATCTTGATTTCTTACGTGGACGCCGAGAGATACCGAACGCTTACTGCCGGACCTGCAAGTGTTAGGGACAGGAGAACTGCTGCATACGCGTCTGACTTGACATGGAATCTGACTGTTTCCTTACGTTATCTCCATATTTGGTAAATGTGGTAACATAAACAAACGGAAACTCAACGAAGTGACCACCCACATTTCATCAGTCAAAGCTTTTTCTTGTGACGTGCTTTCGAACAGTATCGGTTAATCTGGAAGGTTTACATGGGTAGCAGTGCTGTAGTGATCGGCTGACTATCAACCCCCTTATGAAGATAAAATGATGAGCACTGAAAGTCAAAGAAGGCTATGGCTAGAAAGAAAAATATGAAGACAGACAGAACTGGTAGGCTTGTGTTTGCCGTTTTTCATGACTCACAACATCTAGACGACATGAACGATTTATTTCACACAGTAGTGTCTTGAGAAGCTGCAGCTTTTCGAAAACTGACGTAGATTTTGTCGAAGGAAAGGAATACATTTGAGTTGCTGCAGAATTGTACCACGACAAGGTTTGAAACGCTTGCGATATGGATATTCGTACCGCGTCATGTTGTCACATGGCATGTAGAAGCGATCTACTCAGTATACGGTTTCTGCAGAGCAGTCCTAGTAGGAAGTCTACCATGGAAACACGGAGCTTTGCAGTAACACACCATTAGAACAAATCGGTTCTCCGTTCCTGACGAAGAACCTGATCCCATAAGGACAAACAACACTGCATTTTGTGAAGTTGTGTTACGAAATTGGCGGAATGCACTTCTCCCACATCTAGCCTCACACGTGCCTAGTCGGACATGTGCAAGCGATTCACGTTTCACAGTGACTCTTTCTGTTTACTTATCGTCTCCCGTGGTTGTTGTTTGTGAAAACGTTACTGGACTTGTCGAGGTCTACGCACGGGGTTCTTCCTGATAATTCCTCGGGCCCTTTAGAGTATGCACCTCAGGCAGTATGTAAGAAAACTTAGTGGTTGACGGGTCAGTTATGCCTTTGCGGACGATGCACTGTCTAACCTTTGAATTTTATTGTGAAGAGCGGCATCAAGAGTGCTGTGTGCAGTCCCCTCTCACAACGAACGCTTATTCAGACCCCAAGAATATACATATTTCGGGTAAGTGTGAGCACCACTGTGAACCGCACTGATAAACTCATAGTGCATTATTACGCCTCTCCGCGAATACCACTCGAAGGTAAACGACGGTACAGATCTCTCCATAAAAGGTGGCTGTGGTGGACTGTTGCTTTACTGTGATGCGGCGGGAGCTCATCATTCCAGTTGTGCAAACAACCAATAGACTGGGTCGACGTGTCTGCTGTGCACCATACTTTAAGATTAGATAGAGACAGCAGATTCGGATGCAGACCAACGTAATAGATATTTTCAAAAGATATTTGGGTCAGTAGTTATCCAGTTATGACGCGAAACCAGGGATGTGATACTTCACCCCGGACAGGGGCCATTAGTGACCTCCATTAAGGAGGACCACCTTTGATCGAAAGCGACTGTTCAGAACTACCAAAGGATTAACTTATGGCTTTTCCGATTAGCAACAGGTATGAACATAGGACGACGGTGAAACGCAACGATGAATAAATAGATGAAGGGGAGCTCACTCATGTCCCCGGTTTTAAATACCTGAGTTCAGGAAAAATTACAAAAGAGCTGCACCATGAATCAAGACTCCACTACCGGTGGACAGTCAGTCTAGGGTCGTATGCTTGCCACAAAACGGCTGCGTGCAATGTCCTGCGGAAAGCAAGCCACTTACAAGCAAAAATGTACAGCCAGGGAGACGCGTAAGTCCCACTAAAACAGTAAAATTTAAACAGCCCCAGCGAAAAAAAGGACTTTTTGTTCCAGGAAAATATGACATCCCGCAGTTGTGGTCACTCGAGGTAACCCAGTAGTGAGAAGAGCATTAAACGGAAATTATCAAGGCAGAATTTGTTATGTTCAATCGGTGTTGTGCTCTTAACTTCTCGTACAAAACAGATACGAAATATGGTTGAAAAGTATGAGTGAAAGATATACGGACGAATTCAACGGCCTAGATGTATCTCCAAGTGACTGCCCCAGCAAGGCGAAAAGGAGTTGGCTATCGGGCGTCTTCTCCCTCTTCTGATGCGCCGGCAGCGTTGATCGATTGACTGGCTGCGACAGATTCAGGAAAGTGTTCGTCAATTATTTTTAACAGCTGTTCAATCTGGTCGGCAGAGAATCTGGAATCCATGTCGGAAAGTAACTGAAGTGGAAGAAGGAATTTACCTCGAGTTAAAGTAACAGGTATAAAACTGGTAAAAAATGGCGAGGTTAGAAAGTGACAATCCTGCTGATCTTCAGATAGTGCCTATTGCCTTCCTAGATCGGACCAGAAAAATGAAAAGGGCGCCTGGATAATGATACCCACCGAAACGGCGCAAAACGGAACCCAGTGGCGCGTTTGTCAACCTCGCCGCCCTTCATTATTTTAATAAAATTTAAGATCTCGGTGGTACGCAGGTCTAATATTATATATCAGGTTGCCACCACATACACTCAAGTCTGTCAAAATCACCACCCCATTGTACACACCTAGACTCCACCAGGTAGTTTCCTGCGGGATTTGCGCTGTCAAATGTAGCAACTCATGAAAAGTACCATGCTTTCATACGTCTAAGTGTTCTGTTGACAATGCGATAGGATTTTCGGTGTCTCTAAAAGCCTACAGGAATATTGCGTTACTAATTTACTGATACTGTTAAGCATTACTTTCATGTTTTGTGGCTGTTTTAGATGTTGCGTATGCAACCGGTATTTTCGTCACAAAAAACGAGTGTTGTTCACAACTTTCGTTCGCAGCGGACTAACTGCCGCCGGTTTTCAACACTTACGCGCATTTGTTGAGCAAGTGCAATTAGGAGCAGTGGCCAGTCGACAGAATCGAACGCAAACTTGATGTTAAGGAAGACCAAGATTGTGGGTCGCCCGTACACATGGCCTTGCTTTAATACCTGTGTTGGGATACACACTTCAACACTCCTGAGGCTAAAGGGGACTCCATATTCACAGCCCATGTTCCTTCTAAGGGCCGATGGACAGATTGAAGGTAGCATGTGGCCAACTGAATGGTTGTTCGAAGTACTGTGCCCAACGGTCCAGACATTCCACTTTGCTGGGTTTTAAAGCCATTTTGGCTCATGGCTATGCTGAGGAGACGCTTCCGAGAACCAGTTGAACGAATCGAGTGAAACAACCTGCGGACGCCTCTAGCATTGTTCGATTCTTCCATTCCTTCAGCATTCCTGGTCCACCAAGCTCCTTGGTCTGTACGGACACTCCGTTTTGCGTCCAGTTGGGTTGTTGTTGAGACCAGGAAGAACCTGTCATTGGGCCCCCAGCAAAGTCACAGTCTTGCCGGAGATCCAGCGCGTGTATGAGGTTGGCTGGGTTGCCTGCTGACAGAAGTTCCCGCAGTTATGCGAGGTGTGCGCGCTTTGCAGAAGAGCGCAAGAAAAGCAACAGAGGACTGGTGCATGGTCGGAGTCCTCGCAGGCATTCCAGAAGGAGCGGCAGACAGTGATCGATCCTCATAACCGGTAGCTGATGGCAATATTTCGTTTGGATTCCAGGCGGGTTGATTGGTGGACATCAAGTAATAAAACGATTTCCGCTGTTCCGGAAATTGGCACTGCAAAGGAACAGTGCGTAACCGAAAAACATCTGTCCCTGGCGGATTCAAGGCCACAGTTAGTCGGGGCTTAAGCAGACACAAAAAGCAGGGAGAGATGACCACTTTCTCGAGATTCCTTCACAGACGTTGTCCGACGTGCACAAGCTGCACCTGAGCGTGATGCACAGTGAACAAATCGGTCAATCCCAGTGCTACAACCTGCAGAAAGAGTGCTAACATTGGGGTACCTCATGGCAGAAGAGGGAAAACGTGAGTGTGAGAAGAGACGCGCCAGCGGTAGCATGTTTTCGCTTACCTACTCTGCTGTATGCAGCAAGTACGGCGACCCGGTTAGATGGTCATCTGCTCAATTTGAAGTGTTTCCTGCAGAGAACACTGCTGTTTGTAGACTCCTTATATTTCTTATTCTGAGGAGCAGGTAAAGTGACTGACTACGGCGTTCGGTTAGCGGCGTCTTTCTTTGGCTTACATGTAAATGTCTAAATCGTTTGTCATTCATCAGCTTGAGTCGGGTATATATATAATATATATACTCCCGCGCCCATCTTCGGGTTTCCCAGTCCCAGAAGATCAACAAGGTGTGTGCGCTTGTATGATCCGTGAATCAGTGTTTGGTGACTGTCCAGATGAATGCTGACGAGGTTATTTATGCGGCCTGCTATGAGTCTGCTCTGTACACGGAAACTGACCAAAAGGACAAACAACGTTCCGGATGCCTAGAAATGGTGCGCTTTATCCGGTGCCAGCCCGAAAGTGAAGTAGTATGTGAGATGATAGTAGTAAAAACTCCTGAACAGCATATCACCAGCTTCGCCCTTTTTGAACTCGCCAGGCAGGCCTAATTCTCTGATTTTCGTCAACCAAAATGGATGTACGTGAAGATAAACACATCTGCAAATTGAGATTATGTTATCCGGAGACTCGACTGGATTCCTATGTTGTGCACGAAACAGGTAAAGAGCAGCCACGTGAGTCCCCGCTGAGCGCATCCTTAGTATCTTTTGCAGTTATTTACCGGTCTACATGTGAGCAAGCATGGAGTACGACAGCGGGTCAACAAAAAAGATGGATATTCATGGGCATTTTGGGACAGATTTAGATGTCTAAACAATAATTAGATCATGTGAGGAAAGCATAATACTGTATAGCTCTGTAGAGCCCATTTCTCAGGGCATTCACTTGGTGTGAAACGGGTCTACTCTCTCTAGAATACCTCTTTCAATGCGCAACGGCTGGGCACCAGGATTAGTCACGCTTTACAAGGAGCTGTTAACCTATCAAGCTGACTTTATGGAAAACCGTTCCAGTTTCAGATTCAGTGCATCTGATTTGATTTTGGAACAGCAGATAGTATGCGTTCATCTTGCAGGTACTCTTGTATGAGTAACTTGTACTATTGACAGCTACAACTTCGAAGCAAAGTGACTACTGCTAAGGAAAACAACTTTTGCAGTAAGGGATTTCTTTCTGTTGCCATCTTCTTTGAGAATACGAATCCTAAGGACCGAAAATGGAGCAATTTCTGGCGCCGAATTCGTTACTTCATCCCCAATGCGCTTTGTGAAAACCCCAGATTTACCGGTCATCCATCACATAATACGGCTTATATCAGCGGTGTTCTGTCACACCACTCCGCAAAACCAGTGAGCTTTCCTGAATTTGACTGAGCTCGGCCAAAAGATTGTTCTAGACAACTTGTGCGCGAACATTTTGTAACATGCTACAACGAGACCTGAGATAACTCGATAGTTATCGAGTTGTTCTATTGTGTAGTAAGCACTAGTGATACTCGGTACTGTCAGTCGCTGGTTGAATACTTACCTATGTGGCTAGTGATCAAGCTGGATAGCCATATCTTTGGACCCTCATCAAATCCTGAGAACTGAACGTTTCTACCCTTCTAGGGTATGGCGCAGCCAGTTCACCCCAGTCGATAAAACGTCACGGGACACTGGTCAACTACGGTCAATTCGTAGATCAGGTGCGTCTCAGTTCACGCAACCTTCACTGGCAATGGTAAACGTAGAGCATATTACTCCGTCCCCGAATTCCCTTTCAGGCCTCGTTATACCACGCACCATACACCCGAGTGAAATCATACACTCATTTTCAGATCATTTAAAAAGCAAGGTGTTTTAAAAAAATAAATACAATTTTATGACTACAATAATTCGGTCACAGAAAAACAATAACATGCCGAAAATTCAGGATAGTTTCAGCCTATTTAGAAACGTGACTATACATATATGAACAAGGGGGTACGGTCATCCTATTATTGGTGGATTAGGTTGGGAATCAGGGGGTGATAATTGATCAATCTATCAGCGATGGTTTATCAGAGAACCTAGGTTCACTCTTTTCCAAGATAGTTTTTCATGTGCCTGCCCAAAGGAAAATGAAACAGTGAATAACAAGTAAGAGTAGACTGATTTTGAAACAGCGGGAAATGTCGAACAGTATGTGCGTCAGCTAGTGAGATTTCGTGAAACAACTAGTTGTTCAAATCCTTGGTATTTTACTTTAGTATGGGTTTCTTATGAAAGCAAATACTTAATCTAAGAGCAATTCGGCTAGTACATAGGACTAAAAACTCCATGGAGTGCCCTGACAATAACAAACGGGAACAACCATCCAGATGTAGCACCCTTTCGGTGCCATGCCACCCGAAGAAGGCATGATGATGGTTCAACTTATGACTCCTATTCGGGTCTCAGTGGGCAACACAAAAATCTTCCATTCACAAATACCTCAGAAAAACATCTCAGTGAGAGACATGTACTGAGTACTTGTGGTCAAAGTGAAATTTTTTATCACTACCAAAAGCTGTTAAAAATATCGACCAAACAACCAAATCTCCGCTAATGAGGTGCAAAAGTAGGGGGTGGGGGTTAGAAGAAAAAACCCACCGAAAAGGCGTTTAGGTGGATCTCCGTGAAAAGCTTAACAAGGACCAAACGTGGAATAGAACAAAGGCAAAGAGTTGGGAGCCGTGTTCACTGTGGTCATCACGTTAATAGAATGCAAGTTCCACCCAAAGCTATTCGTAAATCGGGATAGGGGCTTGCCATGTCAGGGCCCTACTTCAGGCTCAGGCATGTTGCCTATTATCATGGGTTACTCGGTGCAGTCCAACGCATCGATAGATCCAGCACCATTTAGGCTGCTAAGTTGGGGGCGAGATGGCTCAAGTGGTTAGAGCGCGAATGTACTAACCGGGAGGTCCGTGGTTCGAACCCGACCTTTGTCTCTCGACTTCCCCTGTCTAGGCTTGGGCAACCTGGCAGTATCACAGCGCTCGTGCCTCCTTTGGGTGGCGTGGTAGCTAGGCACCGAAGGGGTGTTACAGCTGGACATACTACTGAAGGCTGCTAAGTTGGACAACATAAACTCTAGACCTAGAGAACCTAGATAGGTTACAAGCAGAAGACACGCCATAAAGTAACAGCTTAGTCTGAGGCCGATGCCCAGCAAACTTACGGAGGTCAGATGTATATTGGCCACTTTTCAACAAAACATTGGTTCACAGGCAACTTGAAAAATATATACTGCTGGTCCTGAAAGCAATAAGTTTTTTAACTTTGACATTAGGCCCTTTTTGTTAACCGGCTGCTGCGTAACTCAACACTTAATGTTGTCATCTGATTTTAATGGCAATCAGACTTTTCATTAGGAAAATTCAGCCACTCAGTAAATGACAGGCAAACAGGCAAGAAATTAACACAGATTGTGGAGTAAACTTACCACAGAGAGTTCCACTTGAGTAGAGGGACAATGGTTGATGAGCATTAGCAGCTCTAATTTTGTAAATTTAAACGACTTTACTGCTTTGGTGAAGGAGCGCACAGAATCAGCAGTTTGTGCGGCACACGGTGTCCTCGTTTTCAGATATTTTGAACAGGTATAGAGTAGTGTCTGCTGGCTCCTAATCTTCTTCTTAGACTCCAGTCGAGAATTTATTAGCTGCAAGACCTCTAAGTTTGTGAGGAGTCGAGCGCTGTCATAGTCGACTTCCATCGAGATTTGATGTCAGGGACAGCTGGGATGCTTGAATCGCCTTGGAGCTTGAGAAATATTATGCAAACACCAGCACCGAAGTAAACAGACTTCGACGTTAATACGTCAACGGTTTGTTCAAGCGCCGGGATTAGTTCGGGTCAAATATATTACGTCACGGGTCGGCCCAGAATGCAGGTTCAAAAAGATGCACACACTATCGTTGCGGGCATGTATCAGAACCAGGTATACCTATTCTGCGGAAGCATTATTGGACGTGAGTTTCCAAGAATACCACGACTGTAAAAATAGAAAAGAGGGGAAACCGAATAAGCGGAAGGACCACCAGTATGAACCGAAAAGTTGACCGAAAGCCATAGGTACTATGTACTACGATCAATAAACATTAGGGCGCGATCAGGTAAGTAACCGCTCTGAAAATTCATTTAACCAAGCAGGGCGATCGTCCAGAGAATATAGCATCTATCAGTATTGACAAACTTTGCCAGGGCGAGGAATACGAGAAATCACAGAAAGATCAGAATGACTGCAAACTCCTCCGAATATGGATGCTTGAAAAGCCATAACAGTTCCTTTTAGAAGAAACAGAGGACACTGACAGAGAAACGCTTCCAGATGCTGACCAATACAGTCGAACATGACACTAGCGAGTACGCGGAAGCTCTATTTGTGTTCAAACGTTTATTTCATAGAGCGTGGAACAGCTCCTTGGTATTTTGTCTTAGTAAACTAGTTTCGATGCTGAAATGATCCAATGGACTACAGTGGCAAGGACTCGATTCCTTACAGGGAAACTGGACTTGAAAGATCATCATAAACTGTCCACTTTCTAACACAAATTGTGTTGCGAAGCGATATTGGGGTCAAGTAGCATGGTTAGTGTAAGAGAGTATGGAAAGGTAGAATGGTTTCCGCAGTAACCCACACTCAGAGTATACCACCTTTGTAATGATAATTCCTGTGAGCAAATGGTTGTTGATAAGAGGCTGGAAGCGCTGCAGCAAGAACACAGTTCTGCTTCATTACGGTATCCACTAAAAAGTTGTTGGGGATAGTTCCACTGGTCTGCACTCGGGCTTCCCTGTGAAAGGTTTTGATGAGTTCGACAAATTTGTTTGGACGACCAGATTATTGTGGGATGATGCACGGTGCTCCTCTGTTGACTCCGTCGGATGCCTTGGTGAGGTTCACGAACAGTCCATAGAGCGGTTGAATCCGTCCTCTTAGTTTTGTCTTGCAGCAAAAGTAATCTCAACTGTACTTCGACCGTTTTTCAATCCAAGTTAGTCCTCAGGAAAGTTTTCCTCCAGAATACCAGTGGCTAGTCAGTCGACTGAGATTACGAATCGTAATCTAGCCTGTTGTGCGTAGGAGACTGATTGCGCGGTAGTTTCCCGTTTTATGTCGACTTCCATTCATACAGAAGGATTATTCTTGCATCCTTGAATTTTGTGGGACATCTTTCGTCTCCCAAATTGTGCATACCAGGTAGACAAGTCTGTTCCACAGTGTCGGTCAAGTCCACCGCAACAACCTCAAAAGGTTGGATAGTTATATCAGGCAGTCTCTTCATGGCTGGCCACGTCTGCCAAACGACAACGCCAGCTACATCCATCCCGGTAAACAACAAGGGATTTGGTATCCCAAGCATGAGCTCAACCATCCCGATACAGCGGAAAGCACCTATGGAAAGTCTGTTGTCTACGCAACGAGGAGTGCTACGCAATGTGGCTAATGATCCTGCATTTGGTAAGACTGTTCGGGACCTCAGCCTTCCGATCTGAGTCTAAGGTATGTGTGTGAACAGCAAGGAACAAATGGTTGTTGCTTGGGGCATTAGTCTGCACAACAGCGTTGATGATCGAGTTTTGAGAGAGTTGATCCCTTCGCTTCTTTCGATTCGATGGCTTGTGTTTCCAGGACGCTGTTTCCTGTGTATTTATCCGCTGTGTTTAGCTACGATTCAACCACCTGAGGACGCGAGTTAGAAGCGGCCGACGTGGTCGTGGTGACCAGACGATCTTCTGTTGTGGAAACTGTGATGAACTGGAGATTTTGGTAAATATTCTACAGTTCTGCTGGATCACGCAATACGTACGGGTTGTAAGAAGCAAAAGTAAGGTTGTGACGACTGTTCCGTCGACACCATTTCAGATTTATGTGTCATCAACTGTGATGTTGATTTTTTGGTTCGCTTAAAGGTGGCCATTCCACTTCGAGGAGTCTGCTTTTCTCAATTCGCCAAGCTTGTTGTTGGGCTAGGACTTTCTAAGGTTATAGTGGCGCGTGTTTGCTGATGACATTGGGCTCTCCACACAAACGTACGACACTTTTGTGGGTGGTACGTGACGTTGAGTATTCACCTTGGCACTGACCCACGGACACTTTGTGTCTGATGTGAGTGTCTTGACTGTGCTAGCGCCTATTGTACCTGGAACAGCATTGAACATTGTTTGTGCTTCCTTCATTTGTTGGACTTTATACGTGTGTTTCCGTGCCAAAAGATTAGTAAATGAGTTGGAGATCATTTCGCGTGAGATAGAACTGGTCAGCTTTAAATGACTTCTACTGCTTATTCTACATTCCGCGATAAATCGTGACCGCCAGGAAATTAAACACCGTGAAAACATAGAAGCCAACAGTTCGGTGCTGCTCAAATAGCACGCGATGGGCCCAGAGATCTTGGTGATGTACTACCATAAAAGTGATGAGTGGAGCAGATTGCAATATAGATCACGCCCTGCTATGTTCCAAAGTACCTAATGGTACCTAATGGAAAACCACCTCTCCGTGGATCAGAGAGAAGTCAATCATATTGGATGTGAGGAACTGCGACGAAATTTTACGAAGCGCCCACGCAATTGGCTGGAAAAAATAAATCGTTCAGCTGTAAAACCCTTTCGGTGCCTAGCTGCCATGCCGCCTGCAGAAAGACTGAATGGTGAACACCAATGCTGACGTTGATGCTTCACAGCCGTACAGTCGGAGCGTTTATTTAACTTCAGTGAAAGGCCTAGAGCGAAAGAAGAGTAGATGAGGGAGGGATCTGGTGCTAGCCTACCGCAGGTATTCTGACGTGCCCAGACCTCCAAATGCTGTCAGATAATCTGCAAAGAAAATGACAGCACGAATGCTGCTGATATCCGTCACGAAGAGACTGGGCCTTACCGTGGGGTGACGGTTTGCGCACCCCAGCGACCCATTGAGCTATACTGGAGGGGTGTCCCCGCTACACTCACAGAGTCTCTCATACCAGGTTGGTCAATGGTTAGAGGTCTGACGAACACAGTCTCCTGGTCCTCCAGGTTTGGGGTTGGAACATATGGCTACTCGTTCCGTAGAAATGGTAATGCATTTGCATTTCCCGCCAAACACCGCTGCCTTACGGTTAGGCTTTTGAGCCAAAGGCTTTGGTTGAGGACCCTAATCGTCCTTCTGTCTAGGTGTGGGAGCCCTGGCAGTATTCCAGCCCACGTACAACCATGATACCTACATCTAACAAGAAACTCATGCCACATCGGCCGTCGCG
>SJOL01006384.1:292069-324656 GCA_004794785.1 Opisthorchis felineus | reverse complement strand
TAACCACAGAGGTGTTAGTTTGACTCCTGTTGTGACAAGGATTCTGAGGTTACTGACACTTCGTCGTCTTACGGTGGCACGCAAATCCTTGACTCGTGAGGATCAAGCGGGAATTCGAACAGAAAGAGGCTGCGTTGACCACATCTTCACACTCTGTCGGGTGTTAGAGCAACGCCACATGTACAGACAACCCACAATCTTGGTAGTCCTTGACTTCAAGGATGCGTTCGATTCTTTCGATCGGTCAGTGCTGTTAACTACACTTGCTCAACAGGGTATGCCCCAGAAGTTTGTGAACATAATCCGATCCCTATATTCACATACTTCTGGGCTTGTGAGGTGTATGATGGGTTCTCTAAAGGCTTCTCTACAAAAGTGATGTCCGACAAAGATGTCCAGACTCTCCATTCTTGTTCAACTTCGCCATTGATGAAATAATGATACGAACGCTGGAAGGTCTTCAAAACATCGGTCTTCAAGTTGCTGCTGGTGAGAACCTTGTCGATCTGGAGCACGTAGACGAGATTGCCCTCATCTTTGAAGACCAAGGCGAAGCACAAGCCATGTTGAATAGACTGACCACCGCCATACCATATTTCGGTATGCGCCTAGCACATTTAAAGTGCAAAGTCATGCTTCAGAACGTGCAGTCTCTGAACATATCGCCTTACAATTCAAGGAGAATAAGTGAAAGTTGTGGAGAATTTTACATTCCTCGGTAGCTGTATTAGCTCTGATGGAAGTGTATCTGATGAAGTCGGTGCACGAATCTCAAAGGTCAGAGTCACGTTTGCTAATTTGCGTCACTTGTGGCGCCAAAAAGGCATATCACCGGGTTTCAAGGGTCACGTGTATCAGGCTACAGTAAAGGCTGTATTGTTGTATGGTTGGCAAACATGGCCTCTGCGAACAGAGGATGTGATGCATCTTCAGGATTTCTACCACCGATGCCTCAGAAGAGTTGATGCTGTTGGATGGCGTCAACGAATTCGTAAGCAGGTAATTAGAAAACGGGTATTTGGTTGTGCGGCAAGCACTACAATCGCGGAGAACGTCCAGCACCATCAACTACGGGGGCTCGGCTATGTGCTACGCATGCCAAAACACCGTCTACCGAGACGAGGGTTGTTCACCATTCTTCCTTCAGAATGGCGAAAACCCCGAGGTGGACAACGTATGACTTGGCAGAAGGACGTGAAGGAGATCACGAAGAGTTTGGGTGTTGTTGGTGTTGTACGCCTTCCAGGATGGGGCCCCCGTGACACCGCCTGTGGTTGGCTGGAGACGTTGCAAGAAATGGCGGCTAATCGACGTCAGTGGCGTTCATGCTGTCAGTTTCTTTCCAGATTGTCTGATTGAGCGCTTGGAGGTGTAGGCACCTCAGAACGCTTGACACAGGCCAGCACTAGGTCCCCTCCCTCACCCACTCTTTTTCTCTTCTTTTCACTCTAGAGCTTTAAATATAATTAGACGAACCCTATGGTTGTACGGCAGTGAAGCATCAGTGTCAACACTGATGTTGCTGTCTTTGATGATGATGATGATATTGTACCTATTTAGGTTCTAGACCACTACAGTGGTCCCCCATATATGGGGGACGCAGACAGACAAAGTAGGTACCTATTCTGAAGCTAATACCAGCATTAGCTTAAGAGGCCGGACGGGCCGTGGATCCAACCACCATGTTAAGTTGTCCATTGAGTTGATCTTATTGCCAAAGTCCACAAAGCCCGTTCTCAGTGAGCTCAACCTCATTCGGTCACAATTTTGGAAAAATCTGGTACGCTACCAACGTAATTGCGACAAGGACATTTTGACCCCTCAATCTTCTAACAGAGCTGCCTCTAAATCTGGACCGTGTTCGACCCGTGGCGGGCATACCACGTGCCTAACGAACAGTCCTGGGGTAGCAGGCGAATAGCCCGACCCATCTTATTGAGCGAATGGCGGACAGGCATTAAGTAACGCGGACCAATGTGGAGGGTGGATTCATGCACAAACCAAACCCGCACATATAATTGGTCCAAATAGGCTAACTTGCTTAACAATGGTTTCCACCAATGGTATCGAAAGACTAGATGGCGTAGTGTGGTAATATTGTGTGTTTCGATCGGCGAGGTCGCGGTTCGAATCAGGGCTCCGTCATCCGATCTCTTTTCGACATTCTCCGTTTGCTCGTGTTTCTCACAGAAAACTCAGTTTCTCTGATGGTCATCCACGTCATAAAATATGATTATTTCTAGATGTCTGAAAACGAAAATGTCGATTTTCTGCCGTACTTATATTGGAGGGAGTGACGTGAGCCGTAATGAGAAGGTTGTGTCAAGGGAGAAAGGTCTATGAAGAACATTTGAAGGCACGAGGCCATGTTTTGTAATGTTGAGTTGCCGCTCGGTATTCGCACGGCGGAATTGCTTTCTAGGAAGCTCCGAAGTTTTCAGGGTTACTACTTCATGGCGTAGAACGTCTGTGTATAATGAATGATTCCGCAAATTATCCACATGGTTGATTTGTTTAAGTGAGCGAATCTTCAAGGTCGTCCATCACCACCGACTGTGAATACGTTGCCTAATGTAATGAGATATCGCGAATTGTAGTAAAAGGTGAATCGCTTACAATGGACATAAGTTGCAGATAGTTCTGCAGCTGAACTAATTCACTGAACTTTCTAGAAACTACATGGCCCTTGTGGATGTAAAATATATGTAGGTTCCACTCCTGTAAATACTTTTTGCTATTTAGCTCTACTTGACTGGTCAATACTTGCCATTCCGAGTTAACATCAAAGAAGTCGCATTCATTACTGCCAGATAAATCTTTCCAGGTTCAAAGAAGTTAGGCTTGCATATGTCGATGACCTATGCAAGTTTGTTCTTAAAAAGCAGAGTGTCCCATTATAACTTGCAAAAACTTCCAGGACGACCATGTCGTCGATCACAGCGTACAGCTGAACGAACCTAGCTGAAGCACACGACTAACATGCGGCTAGGGATCCACGGTGCCAAGCCAGCTGGCCTGAACAGGCCATCCATCTCTACTGGGGAAAAGGTCCAAGTTATACGACATGAAATGTTGAATTTTATTCGTCGGTTCTGTGAGTACATATGTCCAACCGGTAGGCGTATGGCCTCCTTGGTGTGCAGTGTTCATTGACCTATTGACGTCCTTGAAAGAGATGATATAAGTTAGGTTAGGCAAGTGGCTGGCAAACTGGGAGGAAAACTTACCAGAGGGAGCACTTCAGTGGCGATAATGCCGTATAGGCTTGTTTATACATCGCCATCTTCAAAGGTTGAGTCGCATTGCGTGATTTCCCGCAGCTTGCTGCCCACTGACTATAACCCTTAGGAAGTACGAGACTTACATGAAATGCATGAGGTATCATTATCAGACAGACAGTCTGGAGCTGATGAGCCATGTATGAGTCACATGAAATCATCGACTTCTGTTTCCTCTGGCTGGCGCTCTACGGCGTTAATCGTAGTAGTCAGGCATTTACTCGCGGCTGTCCGGGAGCCCCTCCTTGGAGCCGAAAATACGTACACACAGACTTCCGGGACACACTGTGCTGGGACTCTGTGCTTCGATCCGGGCCAACATCATAAGACACCTTCTAGCAAGCACGTCTTTGAATTTTCCGGGCGGAACGAAAAATAAACTATTCATCGGTGGATCCCCTTCTGGGGCAAGCCTGAAGAGCATTACCGCGCAGCGGGCAACGTTCGCCATCACAAAAGTGGACGTGACATGATACGCGATCCGACGCACACCAGCGGTCATTGCTACTGGTAGGCCGACCGCAAAGCACACAAAAGCCCAAGTCTGTGTTCCCAGGCTGCTGTCTGGGTTGAGGTCTATTAGCCTCGAACACCGACGGCAGGCCGTCAGTTGCAGATGCTGAGGCTTGACGTAGCAGGATTCGCCCCTGAACGGTCGACTGTTTAACGATGACTGTGGCCTTCCTGGGTTCCAGCCCCTGAAGCTTTTCCACCAACCGGTTCAGTTGTTTACGCAGGCCGTCGAGCTGTCGGCGGTCACTTGGGAAAACGTGTAAGGGGTACACCTTGTTCCGGTAGGTCGTAATCCGACAGCCACGGTTGGTGGATTGGGAAGCAACCTGGGGAAAAAATCTATGAAGAATGTTTCTTACAGCTTGGAACTGATTGATCCCTAAATACAGGGGATAAATGGATGCAGGGGAGCCACATCATCTGATAGAAGGGGCATGCACATTCTCGAGCATAGGTGTAAATTGCCTTACAGCTTATGGGTGTTTACACCGCGAACTATAATTTAGTTAACGTAGGTTGATCTCACCTTGTTTGTTCCAACAATAGGATAGTGCAGCCTTGGCGGTCGCGGCCACAAGCGTCTCAAAACTAGTGAACATGCATACGTAGTCATTCGACAGAGTATGTTCAGAATGTAGCCATAGCCCTCCAGGATTTCCCGTCGGTCGCAATGATATGACGTATGCATCTCAAATTCCCGCGTGAGCCACTCAGCACGTTGGAACATCTTCTGTATGCACCAGTGTGTCTTAGTGGTGCACTTGGTTTTTCAGACGGCCGTTTTGCATTCTCCAGACGGTAGTTGGACACATTACCAAGGTGAACCATCCCGGCTTGTGCTTGTGTAGCCCATTTGCGGGTGATGTACAACCAGTGAGCCGCAAGATAAGAGACGAATCGCGGGACCGTGTGGCGGAGTACTGGAAGATTTTTCCAGAAGCTGTGTGCTCGTATTTTGATGAACAAAACATACTGTACGGCTTTGTCCAAGCAGACCATGCGGTGTAATATGTGCCGGCTGTTCGCACTGTGTCTTTGGCCAAAAATACATGGATGTAATATGATACACACTTGCTTCCTGATAGATTTTCTAATATGGGAGTAGCACATCATGGCGCCTCAGCCGAACGCTACTCTTGCAGCCCGCATTTGTGCCGCCAACATGTCTGTGACACAAGGCTCCACTCAATACTGCTCACCCATTATCATCATAAGTCGAACAGCTCACTCATGAGGGCATTAAAATTGTTCTTCACTTGGCACATGCGCAAATGCAAGCTGAATGCGCACGCTTCCTGGCGTGTGCACAACTGACCAATCAGAATGCTAGTTTGTGTATGAATCGCAAACCCGTTTTGTACCATGCACGCTATGGAAGCACCGGGAGACAGATTCAACGAAGGTAAGGTTTCACAACAAGTTCAGTGGACGAAAAGCAGAAAAGCAGCTACGAGTCGGAGCCCAGTAAGCAAGGTGGCACGTCACCCGTAGTTACATGCACAAGCACAATGATAAGCACCGTATGCTACAGTACGGGTTGACGTATCAATATATAGCATCCATGTCTTCGCTCAAGCTTCCGGGGTCTGGGTGGTTTTTGTTATTCAGATCTACCTACGATAAATAAAATATCACAGTATTTATAATACTAGGGAAATCTCCTGCCTTGTAGCAAAAAGAAGAGTTGAAGGGTAAACTATAGGATAACATTTGTTTAAAGTCCTCCACTGGGTTTTCCGCATTGCTCGAACACTGAGAAATATGGGTATGCAGCCGGCCGAACGGTATCCTGGGCAAGTAGGGTCTGGGAAACTAACATGCTTTCGAGACTAACAATTCATTTGCAAAATTGCCTATACCTAGTGCGTTTTTCTACGACTTGTTGTATACAGTGACTGCCATTTTGGTCGATTTATGTGTAAGTAATTGTGACGTACAAACTTCCTTACTGGGCATCGGCTCATGGGCTTTCTCCCTGTTTTCCATCCACAGAAATTGTTATGCACCCCCTACAGCCCGAGAAGCACTGTCCGCTGTTGCCTCCATGGCATTCATAGTAGATGTGTAATTTCTTAAGGTGGGCGGTCTTTCGATGTCAAAAATGCCTCGAATTAGACAACAGTGCTCAAAGAAATATATTATCTCGGCTCACTTGAAAATGGGTTTCACCTAAATTGGACAAATGCCGATCAATAAACCTCACAGCAAAACAAGGCGAAACCCCAAACCGTTAGTTTACAGTTGTGAATGAAACTGGAGCTTTTCACACAGCACAGCTCAAAGAAAGTGGCTTCGCGTTGACCAGTAGGAAAACATCTGTCAAAACAAGACAAAACTATCCATCACTGACTCGTCATGGTCCGTAAACAAGTCCGGCTATAGCTGTGAATGTCTTGAGCGTAAAGATCTTGTTGAATTCATTGGTTACAAACAGCCGCGCGTAACAAGGCGGCGTTCCATATTTTAGTGGAGACCTGTGGGTCCCCATCTCCTACTCGTCTGACAGTCGGTTGCATAAAGACGGTCATCTTGTGATTATGAAAGAGATCGTGAAGGGTGGCTCATATATGGTCTCCGTTGCTTGTTGTGGAAAACCTGACTGGGCAACCGGTGCTTTGATACTGTTTATCCTTAAGAAAAGTGCCAAACTAACTGGCTCCGCAGGGTTCCTTGATATTAGCCCGGAGTGAGGGGAGGACTGCGTCATTTGTAGTACAGTCACTTATAAAACAAAGTCGCGTTGATGCTTATTTGCCTGTTGCGCGCACAAATATCGCATGGTGATTTTCATGTATTTGCTTGGAGCCCTCTGAAGTGCTGCGAATGATAAAAATACACACGATTAAGCCTTTTGCCCGAACTTCCCTGTCGCTTTTTTCTTGTCTTCCAGCGGCTTCCGTTCACCTGAGAGGCACAAACGAACAGGGTGTAGCATTGATCTTTTATTTCTCAGCGCGGAGCGGTAAACCTGCCATTGCACGAACTCATTTAAAAAGACGTCTAAAACCGCTTTGAACGGGTACTAGATGCAGCTTGACCACCAGACGGAGGAAGATTATTCCAGCAAATATCTCCGAATCCACACACACCCTGCTGATACAGCTTATCACTGGATGCACACCCATAATCTCTCTCAGGCCATAGTTTGGACGAATATAACTTTCACTTAAAGTTTCGGTATTTGACGCTAAGTATTCGAAACTATAAGATCTGGGCAGACGGTCACGGTCTTGTTCAAATATGTTAAAACTCTAGCAAGGTCCTTCCTGATGAGTGGAATTCAGCTTGATCTATTTATGAAGGCGGTTGAAGAGTTTGTGGAAAGATTAGTTTCTCCACGTTTTTCTCCATCACATTCAAAGATGGTTTGAAAGAGTACAAGGACAATGATTACGTCCTCTTTTGGTCGCGTAAACTCTAAAAACAGCTATTCGCGACCTTTCCACAAAAATTAATCTAAATTTGCAGAGGGCAAGGAGCCAAACAAAACTAAGTCCGCAGAATTTGTTGCATCTAGTAAGTTTGGTGGATTCCCTGTGACCGACACCACAAGCCGTAGCAGGTACCCAGCGAGGTTCCAGCCGGCATAATGATTTCTTTAAAGTGACCTACCACCCGAAGCACAACCACCAAATAAGCAATTTACCTCATGAGAGGCTCTCCGTCAGCCGGCGTCTGACAAGCAACGGATTAAAGAATTACACCGATCTACTGAAATACAAAGCCTTGTCGTCGGATGTGCGGCTGTAAAATGTAGATAGATTCGGAACGGTGCTGAACACCCAAGTTATCTGAAACTATCGCATTTTTGTTGAGTAGATCCAGGCTGACGTTTTTCTTACGTTGGTAGGCGACATGCTGTCGGTCCTGTCAAAACTGCGTAAATTTGGCCGTGTAAATGTGGTGGACCTGACTGCGCTCACTTTAGTCGAGTTGGTTCTTTCCGCACGCAACCGATAGCTTTGTTTTGAAGTTTCCAGATGTGGTAAACCTTGATGCCACATACGGCACCAATCGTCTAGGGTAAATTGTTTTAGAGCATCTGAGTTTTACTGTGTAGGCACAAACCGTACACTTTTCTTGTGACGGACCGTATTGTGTTAAGCTCGTTACGTATGTCCTTTTCGGCAGGAAACACTTCGCACCTCTGGGGAAACTGTTCAGCTTGTTCAACAGTATGTTGCATGCAGGGTGCTACATTAGGAAGTTCTCCATGGATGAGGTGTCATCACAGCCGTGACCGACCATAACCGTGTTTGGCTGAGATATACTTCTGTCCTATTTTTATGCACGCTAAGCCATTATGGAGAACGGAGGTTCCATTAACATGTCGTCACTATTTTGCGGATTGTTTACAACCACACTTTTGAAACGTGAACAGTAACCTCCTTAAACAAGCAAACAAACGTTTGAACAGGCGTGTGCACCACGCCAATGGCCTGGAACACGTCGGCAAGGCTAGTGGTACATGCGCGAAGATGAGAAGCCCATTTCTTATCACTGACGGGAAATTCATCGGGAGCTAGCTTTTATCGTCAGGCGGTTCACCGCATGATGACTTATGCCACCAACCAGATTCTCAGGCACCTTGGTACACGCAAATCAAATCCGAAGCACCATCAGATTAACCGCTTTAGGTTGAGAAACATTTTGAATAACAGTTTGTTTTCCGTGCAAAGCCACAAATGATCGCAGATATTTAACGCCTCGGATGGTACCTGCACGTGCACCTTCTATCAATCCATTTAATTGCCTTTCGCGCCCTTGTTTTTTGGTTTTCAAACGCGCTTTAACTTTCGTTGGTGGTATGAAAGGAGTTGAGAATTTCGGTGGAGATGTCGTCCTATAAGTGAAGCCAATTTATGCCGAGAAGCCGACAAGCCCTGTATAGCTCTCTCATCTTTATTAGGAATAGCCAGCAGTGAGCATCTCACAAAACTCTGTAGAGTTTCGAACCCTCAATCTCCCGGCTAGTAGTTTTACCACTTAACTGTTGGCCACGAGCAGCTGATCAGCAGTGTGATTGACTCGCACTTAGATAGGATGTAGCACCGCTCATCCTTTAGTCACGCGGTCACACTTGTTGACTGGCTCCTCGAGCAACGACTTTTTAGCTGGAGGTTTCACACTTTGGGTTAATTTTACTCTACCTCTGAGTTACTTTCAGATTGTTGGCCGAAAGGTTGAGTGTTCAAACCACCGTCAGGGAGGTCGCGGTTTAGAGACTTTCTGGAGCTTTGTGTGATGTGCATTGCTGGTGATTTTTCAATATGGAAGTAACAGCTTCACAGTTCTTCTCGGCTTTTCAGCACAGATTAGCTTCACTTACATCACGAAATCTCTGCCAATATATCCTTTTTTACGCATACCTTGATAAAACTAGCCCAATGCAACCCAACAGAGCGAGGTGTACCGCTATCCCTGGTTGCAAAATCAGAGCCGGCGCCTAAGAAGAATGCTCAGAGAGCCTTAATGGTATGCCGGCAAATCGTTGTTGTTGAGAACTCGCAAGTTCACAAACTGCATGAAGCATCTAATTATGCAAGCACAGCTAACGTTACGTCATCATTCGACCACTGACCCTAGCAGCTATTCCCCTGTGTACAAAGACAATCGCCCCCAGCCTGGCTGATGGTCTATACCAATGGACGATGACCCACGTGATCTCTGTGGAGGAGCTCCGCAGGCGCGTCCACCTAGTGAGGGCACGCGTAACACCCTCAAAATTTTCTTTAGTCGTTGGCTCGTGCCGCAAACGCAGTTCTCTATCACTCAACCGATCAACCAAGAAGACATGCTAAGGCGTGTATCGCCACCGGTCCATAGAAGCCAAGTCGAGCATGTCCCTGGGGGTGTTGCAATTAAACTTTCCCGCCCAAATTCGTCACGGATGGGGACCGGTAAGGTAAGGCCCAACTACCAGTACACATGTTCTGTAACTTGCATTTTAATCACGGCGACTTCGTCCGATTTCTAAATTAGTGAATGACCCCCAGGCTGTCTTCGGAGGCCATACCAGACTGTGCCGCTACCATGACGTGGTAGTCGGTCTTACACGCCGCCATGGCTCTGCACGCTATGTTTAAAAAAATCACCCTCCACAAGATTGCTCCATACCATGAATGCTGGCGGGTAGCATCCAGACCAACTACAGCAAACTCAGTGTTTTCATCATATAATTTGATTTGTGTTTAGTAACTGAAAATCATTAACTATGAGCCCACAAACATATGCTAGATACAATGCCGGGCACGTAGCTGTGAGTATTTCTTAGTTTATTTTTGAGCCTTCAAGGGACAGGTTTGAAGACAAGTACCTTCCCAGTCACCAAACCATCGCTAAGGCGACACCCATGTGTTCACGTTTTAGGACTCACAAGGTCTTCAAAGCCCAGGAATCAAGCAACAACAATAAGGTAAGACTGCTCTTACGGCTGACTTGCATTAACCACGACTCGTCTTCAACTTTACTTGTTTCTAACAGTATGTCACTTCATCCTGACGTCGTCGCATTGGCGTGGACAATGATCCTTCATTTTAGCCGATGAGACCAAATGATCGTTAGGTCATTTATCCCGTATAAAATTAAGATGTCTGAAAGATTTTGTCAAAGATATACAAAAAAATTTAACCGAGCATACATTTCTTGTTTCAGGATCATCGTCGACTGGAAGCAGTGTATGAGAAAACAATGATTACCCACTACGTTTTCACCGGCGCGTCGGATAAATAAAAACGTACATTTTGCCAACAGCTGTTTTATATTTTTTTGGGCACAGGCACGTCAGAGGGGCATCTTATAAAGCTATGATTACGCAGGTACATCGTTTGCCACTGGATTAAGCTATCGTGCGTAACTAACCCTTCAGATAAGCGGTGCGCAAAGGTACAGGCCTATAAGTTACAATAAGCGGGCGGAGTAGCCGCTAATGCACGTGGTTGTGATGCGTGAGGGTCATCGCTGGCTGTATTTTCTGGCAAATTCGTTGTTCTTTCCGAAGAACCCAAGCTTACTGACATTGTGCTCTCCACTGGAGAAGGTCGCTCACCAGAGTGGTTACAGTTCACACGCAGCTTGCCGAAGAGCTCCGTCTCATCCCGTTACTATTGAACATACCTGATAATAGGGCTCATTCACTGTGAGCCACAGCAACGCCAGTATTGAACAATGCATCAAGTCATCTTCGGTTATCATGCCCGACGCAAGGCAGCATTTCAAACAAATGGTTTTGTGCTTAACTTTTGCGAACCAGTTAATCTAATTTGTTACATCTAAGGAGCACAACGGATCCAAGTGTTACTCAACTATCTACCTGGGCGGGATTTGTATTGGAAATTGTGTAAAATTTATCTCCCAATCTAAGGTCACTGTGGATCGGTAAAATATGCAACGGATTGGAGTTTATATTACTTTTGATAGAGGTAGTTGCATAAAGAGCTGTGATGTTTGGAGACTTTGAAAGTTCACTTGAACGAACAGCTATAAGCAACAGGCAATAAAATAAATCAAGCAAAATTCTCAACTTCAACAGGGCCCTGGTTTTCACGAAGTCAATTTCAGTTTGATTCCTATGGTCATCGCTAAGTCATTCCGCTCACCAGAGGTAAAGCGAGTTTTATGGGTACTTAGTCTAATGCGGTTGCAGGTTTCAGTGATACCTAGCTCGTAGCATTTCGTTTGGGTGAGTGGACTTTGAAGGTCACCGACCCCCACTGATGCACATGTTATTACCAGATTACGAGATAAAGCATGAAATAATTTAGCGTTCCGCGGTGTTCTTTAAATTGGAGATAACATCTGAAGATTATCCAATGTAAATTCCACCCAGACCAATAATTGAATGACGTTTTTGTGTGCGTTATAACCGTCAGGTGTAGTAACTTAGTTGGGTTTGTTCAGCGAACTGTAGCGCAATGCTTGTCTTGTGTTCAGTATACTAATGCAAGACGGCTTCAGGCATTGTGCAGTGGCGGTGCGAGAATGCACCTGTATGAATGATCCCCATTTTAAGATGTACTCAACTAGTCAGTAGATAATGCAGCGTTTTCGTATATCTGCATGTGAATCATTAACACAACGATATCTTTCCTACTATAAATAATGACACCCCTTAGCTGGAATACGTCACAAAGCGAACGTCATTGCCGGGAAATAAGGTCGAGCACTGCCATTCGTCATAATAACTGCACGCGCTGTCACCCACACTGGCTGTTTATCGTAACTGCAGGGCCCGTGTCTATGTGCGACACTGGTTACGAGGCCTCAACTATGTACGATTACGTAATCCAATGGGCAACGATGGCCGTTGATACTCATAACTGTGCGCGTTGTCACATATCTTGGCTACTTATAGTAAACGCCGGGCCATAACTCATGCGAGCAGATGATCATAAGGCCTCAAGTATGCATCAGAGCCTAATCTAACGGCCAAGGACGGCCTTCATCTTCATGACTCTGCGCGCTGCTACTCCACTATACCCGCTCTTGAAAATTATAAGACCAGAAGTGCTCTATTTACTCAGTGGACTGGCGCAACCATACTGGACAGTCACTTCGTTTCTTTTTCCGTAGACCACTTTCACTGGACGATAAATATGAAATGAAAAGTGTATAATCAATTTAATCTCGTTAATTTTCAGTACGATTGCTCAGACAGCTTAATGTTATAGAGGAAAAATTACTTCTTGATCAAATAGCCCCACTGTCTCTAATGAAGGGTTCGTGGGTACACCGACATTTACCCAACAAAGCTGAAGCCAAAGAAGGACTATACAAGGCAGTCGTAAGATCAGATGATATAGATTTTATTACCAGAATTCAAACACCCCATTAGTCTCCGAAATTGAATGTGGCATTAGCAAAGACCTAGTGAGTAGGCAGGTGCTCTGCGTCGAATCTGCTTCTTAAGGGAGCTAAATCTTAACTTCACTCAACTTCTGCTTCCAGACACTTATTCCCCCTAGCCCGATATAAAAAACATTTTCGTCCTCCTCATCGTACTTTGTAACCATTTCATGATCATGCTAATTTGCACTATCAGTAATTACGTGATTCGTTTGGGGGCTCTCTCTGTCAGCCCCGGTGCTTCCATTTGTAAACGGCTGTTGTGATTTTATGCCTCCTCATCTCAGACGCGCATGGCGCGTTCAAAACAGCCCGCTCCTTCAAACAACCCTAACGCTCTTCTTCGTATTTCTCATGTGAGTTTGGAACTTATCTAACTCAACGCCCGCACCAAAGTATCGTCACCCATTCCCACTTCCACAATTCTGCCTACACCGGCCAAATACATAAGCGACTAAGTCAACCACTTGTCATGTGATCTGTCTCCGGTTATGATGACGGTCTGTCTGGGGACTGCGAGGTTTGTTCCATTTGACTGCCCTGAAGCAAAAATCCATGAACCCACATCAATACAACGTATATCGCCACAGCTTGGCTCAACCTCTCCGTTATACCTTTCACACCCTCCAGCCAAGTCGTGATTGCCCACCTCTTGGTTTGCGCCATTCTGAAGAAAGCACGGAGAACACCACTCGTTTTGGCATGCGTAGAATATAACCCAGCCACCGCAGGTGTTGTTGTGGACGTTGCCCGCGATTGAAGTACTGGCGCACGACCAAATACCCGTTTTCTAATAATCTTGTTACTAATCCGTTGACGCCCTCCAAAAACGAACAATAGTTCTGAGGCATCGATGATCCAAAACCCGAAGACGCTCTAAATCTGTCAGCAGAGGCCATGGTTCACAACGATACTACAAAACAGTGTTTACTGCGGCCTAGTACACACGGTCTTCAAGATCCGGTGATATGTCTTTTTTGACGCCGTAAGTGACACAACTTAGCAAACGTGATTCGGGTCTTTGAGGTTCTTGCACTAACTCCATCAGGCGCACTACCCTTAGAGCTAATACAACTTCCGAGGTATGTAAAATTCTCCACAACATCCAATTATTCTTGTTGAATTGTGAGGCGTATGTTCACAGCCGACAAATCCTGAAGCATGACCTTGCACTATGAAGGTCAAGGGCACAAGGCGGAAGATGGTATGATGTTGGTCAGCCTATTCAACAGGGCTTGTGTTTCACCCTTGTCTTCAAAGATGAGGGCAGTTTCGTCTGCGTACTCTGGATGAACGGGGTGCTTACCAGAAAAAATTTGAACACCGGTGTTTTGAAGAAATTCCAGCGTTCGCCTAATCACTTCAACACTGAAGAACAAGAATGGAGAGAGTAGACATTCTCGTCGGAGACCACTTTTTCAGGGAAGTTTTTGGGAGCTTACCGTACACTCTCACATGTCTACAAGTATGTGAGTATGGGGATAGAACTTTGTTCACAAACTTCTGGGGCAACCCTGTTGAAAAAGTGTCGTTAACAGCACTGACCGACCGACAGAATCGAACGCACCCTTGAAGTCAAGGAACACTAAGGTAGTGGGTCGTCTGTACGTGTGGCGTTGCTGCAACACCTGGCGAGTGCGGAGATGTGGCCAACACAGCCTCTAGCCGGTCGAAATCCCACTTAGCTATAATGTGCCACGATGAGGTCACCTCATCCACCAAACATGCAACACGACCATGCACTTCACGTTTTCCTCCTGTATACTTTGAACTACGATTTTGTATAGACGCACCCAACTTTTAGGGTTAGTTAGCACATCTTTTCGCGCAGAACGCCATATCAGGAAGCTATGCATGTCCTCAGTCGATGTGCTACTGTTTACTGTAGCATCTACCTGGTGTTAGATGCCGGCAGCCTTAGCAATCTCCAACAAATAATAATCTGACCAACCAAAATGCTTATCAGCCGATCACCTCATGTTATACGAGCTAACTACTAGGTCACGTAATTTTCAACCACGGTTTTGGTAGCCATCTACTCACACCTCTGCATAGCTTCATGGACAAGTACCCAAACAGCCATGACAGTATTGATGCACCAATTAGTTGGTGCACTCCGCGTATTCACATACGGACACAACCGTTCACATAGAACGCATACCATCATTCTCTATCAAATCCACCTGAATTCTTGAAATCGGGCAGTCGCCTCACTTTAGTAGCTACAAATTACGACCACTTATAGCTGCCCACTTTTTCGGGTCGCAGTCTAGCCTATACCCAGTGCCATTTGGCAGACCTTATTTTGAATTATCAATCTACATGCGGCTCTCATTGCCCCGTTTGGATGACAACAATGGAGTGCCCTGCGCCTTCGATGGACCCAAGAATATCCTTTGTTCATGCCGGTCTTAATTTGTCACGATTCCAAAGCTAGTCTGAATTACCCTGACAACCCCGACTGACTCACCCAAAAAGGTTCCTGTGCGGGTGGCCCACGAACCCAAGTACGATGTCGCGATGATGGTTCTGCAATTGCCATACCTTCTGATGGCTTGTCTGTTGTTCACTTGGTCTCTACTATTTCCCGAACTAGCGTGTTACATGCAGCTAAAAGAACCGTCTCAACTCGCCAAAATTTTTCCGAAAATCCAAAGTACTGGCTGACCTACTGTCTTGTCTGCTCGTGCTGCTCGCAAACTCACTAATTCTCACCATGCCCGTGAAGATAAACCTTGCTCTGCACGCGATACAGCATGTGCTGGCTATCATAGGAAGACCTATCAAACTTGCCATCTGCGACAAATTCCCTGGCTTTGTGGAGGGACGCTTGATGCAAAGAAATGCCTTCATGCACCAATCGCAAATAGCTAATCCGACCAGCGTTGGAGCGAACAAGCACAACGCGATTATTGTTTATGTACAGTTTTGAAGTAGTTTCTAATCCAGTGAACGAAATACACAGGAAGAAACCAACTTCTTTACAAAATTTTTCCGTTAACAGAGACATAATGCTGAGCTATGGCAGTCTTTAAAAATATGAATTTTGCTCCCAAAGTCAACCTTGAGTACGCCCAAACAAATTTCAAGAAAATTGCGACGCTCTTGGGGGATTTTAAGGGTTCGAATAGGCAAATGCTAAAGCTTTATGTGGAAGTTTCCTCTGGTTGAAGATATGGCTTCATGTAAACTTTCGGTGTGCGTCTAAGTATCGGTTCAAATAATGCCAGCGCAAATTTTAAATTAAGCACGTGCCAAAAACTTGTAGGGAAGACCAATGGAAACAAATTTTAATAAACATAAAGCGTATAATAATGCTTTAGGTTTGAGCATACGCGCGGAGGAATGCAACGGTTTAAAGCAAGTTTCCTTTTGCACACAACATTTCGGAGAAATTTGAACGTGCCCAATAAGGACCAGAATGCAGATAGGTTTTATTCGGTTTATACCTTTACAATTGGACACAAACCAATGATTCGGGATCCGCGGGTTGGTGCTGGGGGTGTAGTTGGTTTTTGAGCACTCTAGTTATACTGCGGTGCACCGTCCGTCTAATTTCAGTCGAATCAATGAAAGATTATCTTGGCACAACTTTTCTTCACGGAAATGTGCACAGTGCTTTAATCTTGTTCTATTTTATGGCGTTCAATGTCTGGTTGGGATTACGACTGCAAAATTTAGAGGAAATGATGACAGTCTCTTCCTTGAAAAACGATTTTGCATTTAAATAACCACCACCAGACTTAATAACGCATTGAAATACCGTTGTCCTTTTCCTGCTCTCTATTGCCAAAGTAAATAATAAGAGCTGGTCTACGGCTCGTATACACTATAACAGCTGGCTTTTCCAACTCCCTTCAAAACGCGCCTCAATCTAGACGGAGTTTAAAACTCCGTCCAGATCCATGCGTCTCCGCCGTGAGAGTTGGAGAAGGTGCGATTATTAGCCGAGGTATAAAAAGTTGACGTACATTCCTAGTTAAACCAAACCAGGAAGAACAAACGCATACAAATTCTTAAACCTTGTAAAGTTTTATCTCTACTGCTTCACGATGATACGGGACACTACCAGATTTTTTGATTAGTTAAATAAATTAGTACACCCTCTGCCAGTTCCCCATTAGTTGCAGCAACCATAGGCCCATTTGTTCTACTTTGACGAGATCCAATACATGTCTAATTTTGAATTTCTCTAGATGAATGTGGCTGGAACAACTAAAAAGAAATTTGGCTATTTGAGTCGCGGCACTTTGGTTTCTTGCGGTCCGGGCCAGGCTGAGATGCCGATGTTTGGCCGGCAGATACTCTCTTCCCCAAACCCTTTGGAAGTTTACCGAAAATTTTCGCGTAGGTATGTTAAAATTTGCTGCCTGTACGCTCAACCCAGTAGCCAAAAGTCTGTCTTACGTTTATTAGAATTCCTTATATTTAATCTCTGTTCTTAATTCTTGGCGCAGATTCAAATTTAAAATGCAGTACTATGCCTTCAGACGCGATCACGCTTCTCATGGCGTAATAATTTTTTGATCTTAGGGTGGTACGTGATGAAAACTTACATTAAAAGCTAATTTCCTGGTGTAAATTTTGCGCGAAATTTATTATTTTCGGCAGTTTCGCATAGTCCGCCTTTGATGTATGCCGTATTTCATCTTGGTCGTAACTATCATTGTTTGACAAATGAACGGTGATCTGTGGGTGCAAAATCGAGAAAAAATGGACTATTCTGAATAACTCAAAGTTAGCACTTATTATTTAGTTTTAATTGGTTTTATTCTCCGTAAATAAACGGTAGGTAAACCGTCCGTTTGATGGTAGACACAAAGTGGATACGTGTAAGTAGATTGTCGATTCAAACTGCATACTTCCAAGGCCTTCTAACATGCGAATCCTGTTTATTCGTTACGGGCAGCCATATTATTGCATGTTTTATTTTATCAGTGACCGTCTTAACTCTGGTGGACTTTAACGGGACTATCCTGCCCCCTTCGCAGCAGACGGATCAACGATATTGTCCACCACTATGCCAGAGAAGTTAGCCCAGTTTTTCCTGTACAGTAGGACGAGTCAACCCCTTACCACAAACTTTTGTGTGAGAAAATAGAGAAATGTAGCATTTTGTTGAATACGCGAAAGATGGCAAAGCAATTGCCGACGTGTGTTGTACGCACTGCCTGCCATTTTTGTCGAGTTATATGTCAGTTTCACTACTAGTTCCAGCCTGTTCTTCAGCTAATGAGGCCTCATGCATTTCATGTAATTTTTGTATTTCTTTAGACCTAGTACTCAGTAGGCACAAGGTACGAGAAATAACGCAACACAATCAGCCATTGAAGATGACGTAGTTTGAGCACGATGCTAGGAGATTGCCGCCACTGAAGTGCTCGCTTTGGAGACTAGGTACTGCTCCCAGCTTATCAGCCGCCATCTATAAAAAGCGTATCATTTTCCTCTCATTTCAGGACCTCGGCATCGCGATGAACACTGCGCACCAAAAAAGTTCCTACGATTCCTGCCAGGACATACTCAATAATTAAAACTCTCACCTCGTACAAGTCACACCATTGTCTTTCCCCAGTCAAGATGAATATTCGCGCGTTGGCCAGTTGAGCAGCCGCATGTAAGTCGTATGCACCAGCTAGGTTCGCTTAGCTGTCTGCTATGATCAGCGTGGGTTACATCTTGGCAGTTAATTTGGCATTGCACATGTCGGTCATGTTCGTCAGGTTGCTTATTATTGCTCCGTTGTGCGATCAGAGATAGCTTGCTTCATTTAGGTTGCGACCCAGTGGTAGGCGTTTTGATGGGCAGGTCGCCATTTAAATATCTCTAGCTATCTGGTAGCTGCCCGGGGCAAGCTGTGAAAAGCCCGGTATGTTCCACCATTTTCAGTGGAGAGCCCCGCTACCAATAAACCGGACCCAAATGCTTCCACGGTGATATCAAGTAAAGAACCAGAAACTTCGACCTACACGCATAAGCCATTAAAGTCAGCAAGCCTTGCGTTCTCAAAACCCAGTAGGAGCTAACAGAATATAACGTATGTGTCTATAGAGATGATTATTCGGGGCAGCTATTCTCGAGTTCCGAAAGCGCAGGATTCGGCATCCGTCTAGTAGAGCAGAAGATGCACGACAAAACGTAGTTACAGACTTCCGCATATTTTGCCGTACATAAGTACAATGCAGGCTTCAGTAAGTTCCATAATCATTAGCGGCCGCACATCTACCATGCAAAGAACTTGCAAGAAAACCCATTAGACACAGACATTATTAACTATGAACTGGTACTTTTGATAACACTGCGCTTTTTGAGAAATTGATTCTACTCGTCGAGTACCGAACGTCGGCTGGGATGAATTCCAGGCCATACCAGGATGCGTTTTAAGCAGATGTAACGGAACAATCATTTGTTCCTCACTTGCCTCTCCAGGGATCCGGATCTCCAACAAATACCGTCAAACAGGCCCGCTTATTTATCTGGTAAGTTGCTCATGTTTGGCGTAGTAGTGAAATTTTAATTTTTGACGCTTTATTTGCTATGCTCTCGGCATCACTGGCTACCAGTGTGCCAAATCCAAGCACTTTGCAACTGAAAATCTTGTCGAGCAGGCCCAGTCATGTAACATTTTGTAGACACACAAGAGGCAGGACGGACGAAAATATGTAACAAGGTAGATGCTAGCGTACTCCCCCGTCCATGCTCGTCGTTTCTTCATGAAAATGGAATCCAAAATGCAAGAATTCTTGTTATAAGCAGACATAGATTGCGCCAGTAGGCAAAATTTATCGAGATTCAAGCGTGAACAGAGGTCCAGTGAAGCACTTCCGCTGTTTGTTGGTTACGCACTAATGGTGTGCTAATACGTGCGCGCACGATCAAGCTAGAATGCCAATAAGCATGGTCGCCGGTATACCGATGTCCACAGATTGATCCAATACACGTTTATTCAGATGCGCACATTTTTACTGCCTTTCATAGTTGCGTGTAGTTCACCGTGACGGTAAACCGCAAAAACGGCTGGCGAGTTTACTCAAGCAAACACAGGTCAAATGAGAAGCAGGGGCAAGTTGGATTCTGTTTACTGGTGTTTTGGGCCTCCCATGAACTTCCATGTCAACGTCCGGAAGTACCATGGAACCGACCAACGCACGTGTGCTGCGCGATAAAATGCGCTGTTTGGTCAATCCAGCTTGTGATCTGCAGGGCATCTGCGAGGTTTGCACAAGATGAGACCGTCGACTGTGTCAGTTTATGTGTTCTCTTGTTTACGTCTCTGTTCGTGCACAGTTTGTTTGCGAAGCACGTTGATGTTACAGGCAGGTTCCGCACACCACCTGTGGTTTGCGGTTAGTGCTCATTGGAACTGTGGTGCTCACGCTCACTTCCTTATGCGCAGTAGGTCGCGGGACTGTTATGGCAGTGCGACGAAACGCTTAGTGCAAACGACGTCACTTGCAAATGCTTTCTGAGCAATTGTGGTAGATGAAAATTTTGCAGTTGGCTGATCTCGAGACAGCGCTTCCCGACGCCGCAGCCGTTTTTTTTATGTTCTGCAAAATGTTCGAGCCTAGAATAACAAAAGGTTTTTACTCGTGGTCCAAAAGATTGGTGTACTACAGCGAAATGAGTGATTTTGTGGTCAGACGGAAGCAATAATGCTGATTGCACTCTGGTGAGCATTAGCTATCCAACCTGAGCACCTGAATAAAAATGCAATCGCCCTTTATAATGAAACAAACAGCCGAGCCAAATCAGCTAGTAAGCACGTTAATTCCTCGTTTTCTGCCTGTGTTTAGGCCTTAAAAACAGGAACGATTTACTGTAAGCAGGGTATCTTCCGGTGCATGGGTGGCAAATAAAGTTTCTCCATCGTGAGCTCCACCCTTTTCTAATGTATTGTGCCAGTGGAAGCCGCTGTGTTTCTTCCATGCGAGCTGCGCCAACTTGCCCTTGATCAGTTGATTTTGCTGGCCACCACTAATTCTTTTTCATTCTCTCTTGTCCCGAAGTACACAAGTTGCAAATGTCAGTAAAAATGCTAAAGTCTTAGGACTGCTGGCTTCAAACGTATAAAAATAACGGGTTTATTTCCGACCTTGCAGGGAGCATACCAGTTGAGGCATCACCGAGAAAACGCAGTGGAAACCAAACCTCTGAAGACAAACCTCGTAGCCTACGCACGGGGCATAGAGTAGAATAGGTTGCAGCTTGATCGATTGAGCTGTCATTGCTGAGCAGCAAGCGCATGCTTTGCAGGTGGTTTCAACACCCTCTTAATGACAGCTGTTAGGTGTCTTATGAGTTGTCTTATTCACCGGTGAGGTCATTGATGTAACACGAAAAGAGCAACTCCAATCTTGCTTGTAACAGCGGGACGATAATAATAACTATCGTTGACTATACAAGATGGATCATTCCAAGTGTGCTCAGTTAGCCTGTGCGGCATTCTAATGAAGCTACTAGGACTGCGGTTACCGAACAAAAAGCTTTAATCTGGACGGTGGAGTTCTTTCAGGCAGAAGGAGGATGGCCTCTACTGTGCGATCTACGAAACAGGGATTTCAACATTTGACCTTTTTACAAGCACAAACTGTTTTGCATGGAATAAATTAGAACTTTTGGACCATCGCTCGAGTGGGGTTCATTCTAGAATACTTAATTGCATTTCATATGACTCCAACGCGCTGACCACGTGTCTCTTGTGCATAGGTTTAGGTATTTCATCCGTATAAAGCAAGCTTGTTTTAGACTGCTCGTAATTATGCATCGCAGAAGTGGGATAGAATGAAGCGGCTAGGGATGAACACGAAACGTGATGGCGCGCTCTACAGACTTGAACAATCAGTACTGAACCTTTTGTGAGTCCCTCTTGATCTGCTCCTCAGGATGCGCGCCCTTTTCCTCAGCGAAAAATCGTTTCTTCCACGGCGTTTAATCGATCTTCAAGGTATATTTCCACTTTTTGACCACAGACGAGCTTGCGACTGCCGGCGTTTATCTTCGAAATCCCACGCATCAAATGGATGAAGTTCACCGGTATGACAGCAGAGACCATCGTTATTCTGCTGGCCCTCAAGTGTTTACTGGTATTCTCGCTATTTAGCAGTAAGTCGAAGCCGTCAGTTTCCACACGGAACACGAAACGATATAGGTTATCATAGCTGATTAGTCGAATCAGTGAAATCTGGAGCAAGAATCGCAACCTTTCTGGCATTGGGATAAGTTGTTTATTATTTACGAGAATACTCTCACCAACCACTTGTGCTTTGTCACTCGCGGCCAATGTGGACGATGTCACCATTTAAATATGGGCAGTGGTAAACCTCTGCAAATAAGTCTATCATAATATATCTCTATAGGCAATTATTTTCCACATGTCATTCAGAAGGAGGTCAGTGCTACGTTGTAGTGGGTCAGTCATAAACTCACATTTGGCCTGACCTCAGCCCAATAATTTTCCTGCCACTGAACATTCAGCCAATAAAAGTGGAGACGCCGATGCTGTAGGCTTGATCTCCGTGACGTGCCCACCTACAATGTCGTAAAAACGAAACGTCTACTGCGGTGAGGGTCACGTGCAGCAAATAAAAAATCAGTGTCGGAACATTGTATGAATGTAAAAAGAACAAACAATACACGAGCTTTTAATGTTCCAAAGGCCCGGATAGTCAGCTGTCACTTCAGGACTCAATTTTTTATGATGACTGAAAGATGGGAAAGATATCTGTGTTATCAACTGTAGTGCGAAGGCAAAGAATATTATGGCGAGTAGCGCGTACTCCAAGAGGCGTATTTACAAATGAATCCTACCTTGTCGGTAGATACAAATTTATTGAGATAAATAACGCATACTGGTGGATGAATGCATACGGGTTTATGCATTAAAATTATGGGCCGGGTGTGAAAGGAATATCGCGCTCAATCAGCCACAAAACTGTAGGGACTGGGATTTGGAGGAAGGACTAGATAATTGGATCTGGATAGTTTGGAACAGGATTGTTGCAGAGGGGAAGAAATTTCTGCGTTACTGCGCGGCAGACAACTTAACTAAAATTTTACGTGAATTAACACACCGTCGGAATTTTGAGTAAACAGCAGCCGACATGAGACTTGCCCATAAAGGGATGATGGGTGTGGATTAGAAACCTATGTAGGTGACTTTACCTGGGAGTAAATAGTTTGAAGGAAGACAGCATACCTGGGCAGGTTAGGTTACAGTGGTATGGTGATGATTCTGAAACCCTCCTCTGGGCATCTCGCAGTGTGCTATTGGCACGCTTCTACCAGGGAAACCTGGACAGGATCACATTTCTGCAGGAGGAGTTGGATGGACAAGGAATGGAGGGCAAAAATCCGTGTTCATCTGTCCAGTGGGACACCCGTTGGATGAGGTTTACCCTTCGGGTAGCCTTTTTCTTGACATGAGGTAAATAAACGAGAAAGAAAATATGAATGCGGCCACAAGATACTTGTGTTGGTCAGTAGAGCTTGGATTGTGGTCCAAATAGTGGCACTAGGGAGAGGAAAGATTACATTAATTTGTTAGATAATGTAAATATGAGTTTGTAAGCGTAAGTTAAGGAAGGTTGTCTGAGACTGGTAGCAGCCAGCTACGTCGCTGAGTGGAGAGATTCTGGGTACCCGGAACATAGTTTCAAGCCGTCACTAAAAAGAAGCTTAGTCAATGCTGGAGGGAAGACGCATGGGTGTGCGTTGAGGAAAGCGGACGAAGTGGATCCGGTGGAAGAGTCTTGGAGACCGCAATGTTAGCACGAACAAGGAAGAAGCCACCCCGCAGACCTTTTTCCTGCATCGCCAATAGCACATGAGTGAGGACCAAGAATACCTGGGCTCCACGGACGACATTGTTTCATGCGGATCACGCCAAAGTCTCTAGAAATAGAAGGGAATGTGCGATTCATCCTCTGCTCTTTTTCAGCGGCTTTGAAGACACCGGTGATCCGAATCAGAGCGGGCAGAGTGAGACCCAGTTTGGAGGAAAGTATCAGGCCATTTGAGATTGGAAAAGATTGCACATAATGACTTTCTTTTCCACGAGGCAAAGGGCGATAGCTTGGTCTTACTGGTGTTTCTTCGTCAGTATCGTGGATTTTTATACATAGCGTCGTAATTCCCTGCATAGAGGCAAATGGGGCGGGGAATACGATAAAGCGTTAGAATGCATAAACCCAACCCTTGAGGGACCTAGCAAGGGTTCTGCTGAGCCTGAGAGAGCCAATGAGATGTCGATGTAGCAACAGTTTTTCCGCAACATGCACACAACAGCACTTAAGGACCTAACATGAGGGGAAGTATTCTGAGTGTGTGGGGTGAGAGTAGTCGACTGAGGTTTTGCAAAAACATTTTCGCAGCATGCAGTAAGGATGTCAGATGTCGCAGGAGCTGTCGTCGCTGGTCTTTTATCACAGGTTTTTGGCAACAACGGGTTGGTTGCTCATTCTCTTGTAACCACAGACACGGAAACAGCAGCTTTGAGCTCAAATCGAAAGCTGGGTCCCTGTGATTTCTCCTGTAGGTCAAGATGGCTTCTGAAATTGTTGGTACGGAGTTCCAACTTTACCAAGTAATCAGTATTGGGATTAACAATCTCTAGTGTGTGCCTCTAAGAACAAAGCGATTTTGGGATGACCAGGGTTTTGCAGCGGGAAAACCCGAGTTGGAATATGGGGCTGGCAGACTTTCAGGGTCATGACAGTGGTTTTGCGCTCTTGCACCTAAGGGCAGACAAAGAAGAGGTGTGACCTGTTCAGAGATGTAAAAGGCAGTTGATTGCAATAGTCGCCCTGGTAGACGGCACGCTTACGCTTAATGGCGAAACCCGAACAACAGAACCTCCCACGGGAACACCGCTTGCTCACCTAGGCTCAGCGAAAAGCGGGCTGTGACCTAATTGACTACGGGGTGTTAGCGGGTAAAAAGCGAATTGACTGCGGCGGACGTACTTTAGTATGTGGCAGTTTTGGCTTGTGAAAATGGTGAGTGTGCATGTGTGGAAAACTAGAATGGTGCCTTGTATATATGCACCACCAAAGCTTCCGTTCAGGGGGATAAAGCGGATGGGTTCGATGCAAATATTTGCAATCTCGTGAATTTGATGACCCGGGACATCCAGGTCTGGGTGACCAATGTTAACTGAGGGAGCGTAAGGGAAAGAAGCTATGTTATATTGGCAATTTTATTGATGGTATGGACACAAATGCTGTTGATTCACGTGGGAAGCGCTTCTCGATAATCGGAAGTAGCATGCTAGAGAAGACCTAGAAGATTACAAGCTTATGGGGACATATAGTTGGAAGGGAGGTGGTGTCCTTCGCGTGGGTAGTAGAGTGAGTAATTTTTGATAAGAGTGATCATGGAAGGCTAGGGCATATAAATAAGGGCACGTGGTCAGGAAGTTGCTGGACGAAAATAGGGTTGGGGTTGTAGGTGTAGAAATCGAAACAGAGGGTGCGAAAAATTTCAGGTGTAGGACTTACTCTGCCGGCGGTTTTGTGGTAAGAGGCTTACCAAAGGGCATGTAACTATGTTACAGCTCAGTGGGGTATGATATAAGATGAGCGCCAATGAGGGGAGTACATGACGGGTTTTGATAAACATAAAAGGAGGCGCGTGGGTATTTGCCTGTTTGGTCGTCTTGCCAAGTAATGAGTGGGAGATTCTGGGCTAAAGACACAATTGATTCGTTGGATAAAAGGATGCAATATCTGGGAAGCCGTTCGGACAAGAAATATGGCGCATCCGCTCCGTAACCAATGGGCCAATTTGATTGATCGAAGCGGGTGTGGGATTCGTCTCAGCAGAGAGTGACTTCGGGGGCGAAGTTGGCTTTCTGCTAGTGTCAAGAGGTCTGAAGATGAAGCGGTCTTTCAGATTTTGGATGAAATACGGGCAAAGCTTAGAAAAGATGCGACTGGGGTTGCGATATCCAAGGTGCCCCCAGTGGGGTTAGGCCGGAACGTTCTACAAAACTGAAAACAGCAAAGTTCGGAGAGGAAGCCACAGCGAGCAATGTGGGCAGATGCGCAAACACTTGTACCAGAGCCGCTTTGGGGAGAGGTGCTTCATGGTCTGCTCTGTTGAGTGGGCAGAATATTGCAGAACCCTTCCACAAGTCGCCGGAAACTGAGCATAATAATTATGGAATGTGACGTATACTGTTCCTAACAAGCCGGCGCTAACCAGTCTTTTATAATCTGTAACCTTCACTTGCTATGCGATAGCTAAAGCACAAACTTCTGAACGGCAACATTTTGGGGGCTATCTGACAAACGCTTTAAACATGCTCAGGGGGATGCATCTTTGTACTTTCTCAGACTGCTTACGACAATTTCATTTCCCAAAAGCTTCACAGTTTGTTCCCCGGATGCTTCTAACATTTTAGAAGCCAATTACGCAAAATTGAGGTGGCCACTTTTTGGCTGTTAGTTTGCACACTCCGTGGGTTGCTTTTTTCCGCTGCCGCGTCGATTACCCAACCTTAGTGGTGGAATGGCTTCCAAGTACCCAGCCAAAAATCCTACATTAACGTGATATACACATCAGAAGTTATTTGCTGTCCGTTGATTTATTAACTCTCTGACTGCTGCTCTGACTGCTACGGCAAGTCTGGCAGCCCTTACTAGGACAGAAAAAGGCGCAATAATGACGTCCATGCAGCCTCGTGGATATTCTCTCTCTAAAGCATGTCAAGTCACTGGACGGACAATAGCAAGCACACAGGAAATAAAATTAGGTATTCTAGGATGTCGATCCCTGTGAAGTTTAAGCCACTGATATCAAATCGTTGTTATGGTTTTGCTTTATGTGGCTGCTCAGAGGTACCACCTCATAATAATATTAATGTTTATTCTGAAGTGGCGGATGTAATACCGTCAGGCATGATCATAATTTTACAGTCAGAATAAAGCATGACTTGTGGGATTTGTGTGTACTGGGGATGGCACGGAAAAGGGACAGCGTCACTAACAGTGTAACGGTGGATACTACTGATGAGGCATGCGAGCAGTATGTGTTTTCTCGTAACTCCGCCTTGGTCTAATGGAAGGTGCGATTTATTACGGGGTTTGTGGAACTGCTTTGCAGCATTCGTTTACAATTGCATGATAGTCAGTGAATATCTAGGAGAGTTCAAGAACACGCGTCCTAGAAGAAGACGGATATTCAGTCCTTTTAAACAACGTGCGTATGAGAGTTTTACTTTCCTGTCCAATAGTCTGTAACCGTTTAGTTGGTGTTTTCTAACAAACAACCCAACGGCGAAGGGCTTTCCTCCTTACAACAGAAGACATTATGCGATGTGGACGCGGTCGCTCTCAGACCGGCACGGGTAGATGGCCACAGTTACTACTGCTTTTTTGGGAAAACATCGAGCTGAATCAAAATCATAGCGTTAGAATTTGAAGGTCGGTGGGCAAAAACAGAACGTGGAAGGGCAAAACAAGGGGTATCCTGCCTGAAACATGACAAGAAAACTGCAAATTGCGGAAAACGAGGAACGAGAACAACTGATCTGGTGAAGCGACAGAGTTGGCGTGATTCAGCCGGTCAATTTGAACTTAAACCTAAAACCGCCGCTGGGGCCTCGCGGCCTTGGACTATTGGGCTTATGGCCAGGGTCACAAAAAGCGTAGATGGGGATGATGAAGTGGAGGGATTAGTAATGCGGATAAATGGCAGAAGGAATCTCAGAATCGTGGTTTACGCTGAAACTGCAGAGACTCACTGGTGTCGCTGTTGTAGTGGAACTGGATGTAAAAGTTCCTTGGAAGAGTGCGTTGGTGACAGCACACAAGCCGGAACGCGAACTGTACAGAAAATTATTGAATTTGTGGGGAGCACAGACGTAAAGTGCACCGGAATGGTTAAGTCCAAACGAAAGGTTTAGCGGATTAGAATGGACGGGTCCTGGAGGCAGCTGCGGCCAAGTTAAGAGTTTTCTCGTATTTGCGTGCGTGCTACAAAACTGGGTATGGCCGTCTACCGTGCCATCACTGCACTGACATATTTCGGTTTCTGGACAGTCCCGTAACGGACGCCATGTTTGAGATGATTGAGCTATGATGTGCTATTCTGTGAACAGCGGAATTTTTTGGGTTGGCCAAAGGAATCTACAGAGGTAGAATGAAGCCGATGTAAGATATCAGGTTTTTTGTTCCAGTTGGGGATCTCCGTGAACGTAGATCACAGGCCAGGCGGGGTGGATTGCAGCCAAAAAAGGCGTCCGAATCAGGTATTGCCAGAGGTCGAAGCTTGGAAAAATGATGGAATGGAGTGAAATCAGTGAAACCTGGTGAGTTTGAGGAGACATCAGTGAGGATAATGTGCAATAGTAGTGATAAAAAAAGTTAAAGTTTATCACAATTAGGGTGATGACTACAAGTGATTACATGAAACAGGATAGGGGTAGATCTGTAGTTAGTAAACTAGCAATCAAGTAGGGGTTGAGTTTGCTAGTATATCACATCATAGTACGAGCGATCTAGAGCAAACCGGTGTAAGCACGCAGAGAGGTGGCGTGGTTAGGGAAATACAGCGTATAATGGCTGACGGGAGTGGACTTCCGAGATAATGGACCAGTTTATCTGGAAGTTATTACGTGAGGCGGATGTTACCATAATCTAGCAGAGAAAGTGAATGTTAGGGAACTGGTCACTAGTCCCCAAAGCATTGCAATCAGCTTCAATTAACGAGTGGTGCATGGCGAAAAACGCCCTTAGGCGATAGTCTTGTGTGTATATATATATGTCCAGCATTATACGTGTCAACTCCTGGGAGCAGTAAGTAGGTGTGTTTCGTTTGGTTGACGAAGTGCGCTTTGATGCGGTGGAACCCCAGTTATGACGAGGTAAGTCGCGGGCATCACAAAGTATCTTCAGGATAGCATATCTGCTTTTAACGAATTTTTTTAACAGAAGGAAGGTCAGTTTTTTAACCGTCTGTAGTTTATAGAGCTGTTAGTTATATGACACAACCGGGACGAGTCCAGCCCAGCAGCAACCATCAAAAAGCAACAGTGCCCTTTTATGGATTTCCTGAATTAAGGGTCATGCTCAGAACCACCGGCGATGGGCGAAGCACCCGCGCTACTGGAGGGGTGGTGATTAAATCAACGCACCATTGCGCAACGCAAAAGGGCAACCCCCAATACAGGACGTACCGACCACCACACGAGGCTTTCTTCTCTCGTGCATGCTACCAGATCTGCAAAGTGGCATGCCCCGAAGCAGTCACAATTGTGGCTTGTGCATTAATGAAGAACTCCAGATACCACATACTTTATCCGGTCGGGGGAAAGCCAGGCCAGTAAAACAGCTCGATCAGTTCGGACGGGCAACCACCAAGCAGCCGCCGGAAATGTGATAAAAAGAGCTGGCATAGCCGGGTATTTAGAAACCAAGCTGTTCGTTATAAATATGGAAAGGTTTTCCCAAACCATGCTATTTCCAATCCATTTACACAGAAATCATCTGGGTGCATGAGGAAAAGTCTCGGTCTCCTTCATTGCTGAGCGTGTTTTGATGCAAATGGTTACTTTGGAGGCATTTTTGATGAATAGGAACGTCAAAGTTTACAGGGCCCCACGCGATACGCTCAAAGCGCGGAGACGAATCCATCAAATCTTGACACAGCCTGCATTTCTCGCTGTTCAGTCATTGATGGCGGCGTGGCCAGCTGGCCACACTGAAGACAGAAGTTACATGAGACCAACGCTGTGGATGTTGGCGCGGACAGTGGGCAAATTGCCTCCTTCATCCCGCCCGGAGTTCTAAAATTTTGCTTCAGAGGTCGGTAAACTATAAGGGATGATTCAAGTTCTGGGACTGTTGTTTAATCGGGCGGCATCATAATTGCCTGGCAGGTTAGTAAGCTCTTTGAATTAACTGACACCAGCAGAGAGGCTTCGGTTGAAGATGTGCAGGAGTTGTGCAAAATGTTGGCAAAACGGATTACTAATGTGGCTCGACTTTGTAAAATTCCAACAAAAGTGAGTGACGTTGCTTGTGACTGACGGCATCGGATGAAAACAGTGTAGGAACGTAGTTACTGACCACCCTTCCATGAGGAGTTATGGTGCAAAATGAAGCCTTCGCCTCTTCTGAAGTCACGTGCAGCTCCACCTCTACGACATTCAACTATTTCTCGTCTTCCCATCCCAAAGTTCCCTCCACCACAACCAACGCAGAGGATTCCTTTTCACCCCAACGGAGCCCACTCCTCTCAGAGAGTTTGATTACACCACTAGCTTCCTCACTGCACCCTGCCTCCTCCCCTTATTTTGCATCTCTTACTATAAGCCTCTTATTTTATCTCCTCCAATCAGCCCAGTTTGGCTACCCGTACCCTCCGCCCCCATGAAGGCACTGAAGGCACTACAAGACAGATCCTCCCGCCCTTTTAGTGCCCCTATCATACCCTCTCATTTCCTCTTAAACACTGCACCTGCCTATTAATCTTGCGTGACCCTAATCCCGCTATTTCTGTTCAACTGCCACATATGGTACCATCCTCCGATGCTGTTGATAACACCGCTACGAACAATTAACAGACGCATGTATCTTCAACTGATCCTACCTCACCCACCAATTCGAGAACCCTCTATCCCCCTGTCCCTATTCCATTCCGTACTGACCTCCCCGCGCTTACCAACTTTTTACTATCCATCTTACTCACATCCTCTGATCCCGCTAGTAATCTTTCTGTCCTTCTAATCAACACCCGCTCTCTCTTACCTAAATTGCACTACATCCAAGCTACCTCCACTATAGACTGTCCAACCTTCATATGCATCAGTGAGACCTGGCTCTCTCCTAGAACGCCTGACGCCCTTATTTCCCTTCCGGGATACACTATCTTCCGTTCCGATCGTTCCCACCGCCATTGTGGTGGTTGCCTCATATACTCCAGAACTGAAATGGACTTCTCCCTCATCGACGATCCACTGCTGGCGTACACCCCGGAATCTGTTTGGCTTTCCGACTGTCGGGCTAACCCGCCGTTCATCCTCAAGTGTTTATACATGCCCCTTCCACACTCAGCTAGCTCGATTAACCAAATATCCACGCTTCTTTCCCGTACCCAAGCTCTACCTCATCCAAACAAATTACTCGTTGTTGACCTCAACCTTCCTGAGATCTCCTGGTCGCAACAAAAATCCCCTTTGCGCCTTCCGCCTCTGCTAGCCTAACTTGATGTCGAAGGCTGGTCCTAGCTTGTAAGGCATCCAACATGCGGTCCCCACACCCAGGACACTGCCCTTGTGTTCTACTGCTGCAGTTCGCCCGAAGTTCCCTGATAGCGACCATTGTATTGTCACTTGCAGCTGGACGAGTACTCAAACTTCTCCTACTCCTCCCCCATTAAGCTTCTTCATCCTTTCCCCTTGCATCCTTGAAGTCTTTGCAGTCTCGTTGCACCACAAAACTTGGGACGAGTACTTTCTCTCCCTTGACATGCAAAGCGTAGCCAACATTTTTTTACGGCAATGTAATGTCATCACTATGCCTGGTTGCTCCCAGAAGAGCTTCCTATGTTTCTGGTTGTCGTCCAGCTAGACGATTATCCGCTCTAGGCCATAAACTTAAGAAGTATCGTAGGCTCTTCCGCGAATCCCATGATCTCTCACTCCTTAGTCTAATTAAAAAACTCATGACTGAGATTACCACTGCCAAACTAGCTCTTGAAAAGCGCGAGGAATCTACCGCCGTAGCTCATCCTCTTTAATCCAAGATGCTGGAGCGCCTATTTTGCAGGCGTTGCTTCTCTAATTCATCTGAAATTCCAAATATTGTGGCCGCTGACGGGAAGCCTCTGACTCCGCTGATATTGTAGAATCCCTAAACTCTTACTTCGCCAGCTGCTTTGTTCCCTCTGTGACGACCCTATCCACTCATTGCTCCCCACCTGTTTCCGAAGTGACGACATCTGTTGACGAGACAAACCCTTCCCTCTACACACTCTCAGTTACTTTGTATGACTCAACATCCTCGCTCGTCCGACTTAGAGACTCCAGTTTCCCAGGCACTGGCGGCATCCCTTCGCTCATCCTAAAAGCTGGTGGTCCAGACATCTCCACCCTCATCCTTAATCTAGTCGGCATCTCCCTTATCACTGGCACAGTTCCAAGTCAGTGGAAGCATTCCACCATTGTAAGTCAGGTCCACGAACCGCTCAAGCTAGCTATCGTGGCATCCAAAATACCTGATTGCTCTCCCGTACCCTGGAACGCCAAATCAAAGTCCCCGTCATGGATTACCTGCTCACCACCAAGACCCTTAACAATCGGCAGTATGGGTTTATAACACGGCGGTCAGCTAACACATGTCAGGTCGATTTCTTTAATCATATTTCGTCCGCCTACGACGCCGGGCTGAGTATTATTCTTATCTACTCTGATAATCGCAAGGCGCTTGACCACGTCCCCCACGATGCGCTCCCCAACAAATTAAGATCTACGGGTATTGGTGGCCCGCTACTGCGATGGTACACTTCTTACCCCACTGGGAGAACGCAGGTCATCAAGATCGGGAATCCCTCCTCATCACCCCTTCCCATCACCAGTGGAGTTATTCAGGGCAGCGTGATTGGCTCCCCATTTTTCTTACTATATATTAATAATGGCACTGATTCGATCACCCATGGATCCTCACTTTCTGTTCGCTGACGATATTAAGTTAGCCTACACGTTTAAGGCCAGTGACTCTGTTTCCACTCTTGCTAACATTCAGTCTGATCCGAATTACTTATCCCTCTGGTCCTCCAACTCCTGTCTTTCTTTCGCCGTTCCAAAAAGCCAAGCTTCCTCACGTCGATTCTAGATTCCTCCTGGAAAGCTTATTCTTAATGGACTCTCGATTCCTACCATTTTCCCCGAAGTGAGAGACCTAGGTCTTAGGTATTCCTGTGCGTTTAGTTTTTCCCAACATGCATGGTAC
>SJOL01006384.1:147127-275601 GCA_004794785.1 Opisthorchis felineus | reverse complement strand
ATCCGTGGACTACGAAATGCGTCTCACGGCGCTTGACCTCTTTCCCCTCGAGTATCGCCGCCTCCGAGGGGACCTAATTCTTACTTATGCCCTGTTTGAACAAGGTTTGGCCAACAGGTTTTTCACCGTTGACGCAGCAAACACACGACGGGGACATGGTAAGAAGATTTTCAAGCTCAGAGCGAACACTTTTATTCGGCAAAATTTTTTCTCATTTCGTGTAGTAGCTGCGTGGAATAACCTTCCTCCGACAGTTGTCCACGCTCCATCTAGAACCCAGTTCAAAGCACAATTAGACACTTTCCTATGGGAGGCCTCGTTCTTGCAAACATTCTGCCCCGCGTTGAGAACTTAAAGAGCAGCGCTATACCCCTTTTCCGCTTGTGCCTTTCAGGTTAACGACAACCACGAAATGACAACCACGACAAAACCGACCCGGTAATCTTGGGCAAAAGCCTTGATACTGTGTATCAATCCGTGAATCCGTGAATCCGTGATTAGTCACCTCTTTTGAAATTTGTGGTGTCTGATGACCTTGACTATTCGCTCACTTAAAAAACTGCCATAAAAAATGCACTAGAAACGGAAATTCTTGCCTATGAATTTGTAACCAAATAACCTCGCAGTTATTGAGGATTGGATTTCACTCGGCGAAAACTAAGTGGCGTTTTCGGTCTGGAGATATTTTTTGCCCTCTTTGACAGGCACCCGTTGACTTGAGCGGATGTTGTCTGCAGTCCTCTGGAGGATGCCGGCAAAGATCCATGATATATTCCAAATCTGTGCGTTAACTTAATTTACCTGGAGTGAGACACTGGCTCTGCTCACGAAGCACCTGAGTCCAAATCAAATCGGAGGTGTTACCTTCACGAAAGCGGATTGGAACAGATCCATATCAACCAGCTGATTTTTCTTTCGCTGCTATAGGCTTTGTCCGTTCTCGCTTTTCAAATTTGGAATGTGCTTGCGCCCACGTTCCACTTTCACCTAGAAGAATTTCAAAACACCAAGTATTTTCATAACGACCCTTAACTCTTTTTGGGTGGGTTTGGGATAAAGGATCTGTGCGTGAATCTTACCGACCGATTGACAGACATTGAGCGCTGTGTGAAATTCCACCAATAGTATTTGGAAGAAATAAATATGAGTTCCTTCTAAAACTCCAACAATGAGTTAGCCGATGATTAGGCATTCTGTCGTGCAAAAGTAAAAGTTGCGGGTTGTTGTTAGATAGTTCAGCGCCAGTACATATTGATTAATACCCTCTGGAAACAGGTCTCCGTAAAAAAGATAGCCTTTGAACCACACGCCAACTTGTCCCTGACAATACTACAAATTTAGAATTTGGAAATCCCTGTCCGTTTGTTGAGTTTAATAGCGACGAGTCGGACGCTATTTCCAGTGATGGTCTAAAATAACTCAGCCCGGCGCTTTTTCAATTCCGTCGAAAGCACCAAAATTAGAATATTTTTGTAGAAATTCTTTCAGAGTTCCCAGGTTTCCAGCATTGGTAGCATTCATCGGCACTGGTGGATCAGGAGTTGTTTACTCGTTTATATGGCTGATGATTTTGCTTCTCATCATATACTGTTAAAGGTTCGTTAGGTTTGTGGGAGTATTTCAGTTCCAACCGCGTTTAAACAATCTCAGACTACTGTAATCTAAGAAGAACCCTTCAAAGTGAAGTTTACATCCTCCGAGCACAAAACTGCCGATGTTTCACCGAAACGACTCTCGGCTCAAAACGTAGTGGTTCGTGATGTTGGCAGGGGCTCTTAGTCGTGTCTGACGTTGGAAAATGTTTTAGACAGCCACGTAAGTTCAACGTGATCATTGGCTAATTACTCTGATTATGCTGAGAAGCGCTGTTTGCAATGGATTCTGCCATAACGGAGGTTTATTGTCGGAATGACAGACAGTCAGCTTGCAGTTTCCTTTACCCACTTCGGGTCGGACGAAATGCCAATTGACTTTCAGTAAAAAAACCTATAAAACGTGTGTGTACAGTGTTGGTAACTGTAGAAAGAAAGTGAAATACTTTGCACACCTCATCGGTGAAAACCAGGCAACACGAGCTTGGTTGACTTGCAGATTCACATAGCCACGGTAGGGAATTGATCAAAACGATATCAAAAGCTGTCCAGCTTAAGAATTGCAAATCTGTGGGTGGATCAAGAAGGTAGTTTCTTATAGCAGTTTAGCGCTTTCATCTAGCAAGTATGCTTCGTAGTCAAAGCGGTAGATAATTGGTACATAGATTCATATTAAATAAAGTGGAGGCTGACGGGACGTGATGCGCGCAACATGAACCCAACGTGAGACTGTCAGAAGGCGCTACGAAAACGAACCTGCCCAGTCCCCATAGATGTAACCTTTGGGACAGACCACCAGAGTGGCCCGATACCGGCCGCTTTACGAGAACCAAACACCCAACAGTGGTCATGTCAACCGATGTTAAAGTTGTGATTCATCAGGCCAAAATTTTAAAATGAAAATGACAGGATTTAACTTCGTATACATAACCGGATTCAAAGTTTATGTCCACGGTTCGACTGACCGTACACTCGAGGAGTCGCTTAACGATGCATTAGCTGTTCCTGACCACCAGTAGCTAGAGGTAGTAACAAGGCAAAGCAGTCGGAGCATACTATGTACCAACCTGACGCACCAAACATTTATCTGGAACGGGAGGGAACGGAAAATTCGGTTGTTCCGTGAAGTAGAATTCTTCCTTACCGACCGGTTAGCGTGGGTGGTGATCGAAAGTTCGAGCGCTCTTGAAGAAGTGGAGATACTGACAAATGCACTCATTTGCATATCAATTTATTTTTGACGGGAGGCTTACCTGGAACCCAGCTGCATCTCTCGGAGATAATTACCCGTCGTTTTACTGTTCACATCCGAATTATAAACGAGACACAAAAGCGCATTGTTACAAAAGCTGCCTCACGGTGGACGGTTAGGTGACGCTCATTATAACAAACTTTACACTAGGCATTTCTGGCAACAGGCATTATGAATAATGGGGTTATTCGCAGTCAAGAAAGTATTCACAGAACTCTTATATTTAATCCACGGTATCAGGGAAAACCAAAGACCTATTATAGTACACTTCAATCATCTCAGGTCTATGTGTTCTGATCCCGTGAATTGCTGCGCTGCAAAGATCTGGACGCGTTCTTGTTTAGAGTAGTAGCAGAGCACCTTAGGAGTGCTGAATCGATATTTAGATATAAGAGGAGAAGCGCACCACAATGTTTTTTTCTGCACACAGTTTTCTGTAATTTACTCCTCTCTTTGAGAACAAAGTTTGGGTCTTATCTAAACGAGAAGAACGATCGACAAATACCCAGAATTCAATGGCCCGATACCTCTACTACACTAGGTTTCGGATAACATGATTTGATGAATACGTTTTTGCATTACTTGATCTCTAAAATGAAGCTTTAAATAAGTCAAAACACGGAGGAAATAAAGACAACCATGGACCCACTAGTCATTATCGTTAAAATGTGCTTAAAAATACTCACAAGACAACCTTTATACCCTTTTAATTTAGACGGTTATTACTGCGGGAGAATCTGGCTGGAAGTCGAAGGTTCCCAGAGTGACTCTAAACAAATGGCTAAATTTGAAACCCATCCATCACCACTATTAATATTTTGTGCACGAGGTAGAAATACCTAAGCAGGTAGGTGTAGTGTGAGGCCGACTTGCGTTTGCTCGATGAACTAAATTAATTTCAAGATAGATGCCCCCAGAGGGGGGATGAAAAGGTTCAGTATCTCCAACAAAGGTGCTAGATTTGTTTCGAAGACAACAGAATACCATAGTCACAGACAATAGTGGGACCGGAGTGAATAAGTTTTTAGTCAATACATTTCGCTACTTAAATGTCATAAGTAGTGAATGAGCAATTTACCGGATATTTCCACACAAAAGGGAGACGGTTAGGAAACCATGGTTTACTGGGCGTGGAAATGATTTGCTTACAATGCATTTCTAGCAGGCCATACGCTTTTATTATTAGGTTACTATCTGGCTTACTATCTGCCCATTTCTATGTCTAGATCCGGCATGTACACAGTCACGCTTAGGGCCAGTAACTTGCAAGGCTGTAGCACAGTAAGTCATCAATACCTACAAAATGTCCCTCATATAATTTGGTGTTCTGACATTGTCACAGAAAATCCATACTGGATACCCAGTAGTGGCAAAATATTCAGCTTGCAGGTTCACTACATTGGAAATAATGAGGGATTTTACACTGTTCTAAATTTCCTCTAGGTGCGCCGTTTTCTCAGATAGCCTATGGGGATAAGCTTCGACAACAGCACGAAGAACAATTACGGCAAGCCAATGAGGGAAAGAAACTGGAGTAAGATAAAAACGATGTAGAATACTGTAGATGAAACGTGAACTGCATAGGCACCTGAAGTTTCTAAAGGGTGGGGGACTACGGTCGCCTGTATGGACACCGCTTTATAGAGATTGTGCTTAAATGGAGCGGTTGATGTTTCTATGAGCTAAAGAACTGTACAATGGGAGCTTTGCTAAATGACCAAGAAAAGTATGCTAGTCAAGTGACGAAAATCAGATTGTCGAGCATTTTGGGCCGCGTTTTTTAGATAAAAGTAAACATTTTTTCGCGTCTTTACCGAGGTGAAGCAATATCCCAAGAAATCGACAGGCCATTGTGAAAGATGATCTTGTTATTCAGACTCATGAAGATACGCGTTGCCAGGCAACTAACCAAATGACTCTATCAGCGCCTAAAGTGCAGAAAGGTTAAGTTTGTGATGCGGTTTTAACTGTGCAGGAAACAAGCAAAGCTGATGTGTACCAGGAGTCAGCCAGTCATTAATCAAGGAGATGACGGGGTTATCCCATGTTCAGTACAATGTAGTGGGTGTCCGGGTATAAAACTTGAACAATTGGAGCAGCAGACATACACTAATGGATTTTTTTAGTCCCAAAATATTTCCAAGTATTTCGTTTTTTGGTGCGATTGGTCGGACGCGTGAAGAGAAAAATAAATAACATGTAATACATAAGGATACACGCTATAATGTTTGCTACGAAGTTGGCGACCATGTGCGCATTTGGACGTTCCTCAATTTGGATCGGTCGATGCTGCATGTCCGCAGATTGCCGGCGTTGTGGACGTCAGAAAAACGAACAATCCTTGAGGTAAAAATTTAGCCTGCTCATGACCGTTGATATGACAGTCGTAGGCAACGTGTGGGACTTGCTATGTACTAACAATAGAGCTAATTTAAGCAGGAGCCCTGGCTAACTAACTCGATGCTATCTCTCGGATCAAGTGGACTGAAAAATGGTTGATGATAAAATAGGCCCTTGTTTTTTAGGATAGCCAAAACGGTTGTGGTTATCTTCTGTCACAAATATATGTATTTTTTAAACTCTACGGATAATTGTTGTGGCCAACTGACCGTAGAGTCCTGAAGTACTCGAGCCGCCTATACTATTTTTTTTTCAGTTTTTTGGAATGATCCGGTTCAGCTGAACTCGCCAGTGGAGCTTCGAATTTTGGGCTTTGGTTCGTCCGTATGTAGTGACGATCCTTCCAGCCCGATATTGGGTTGGTTGACTATATGAATTATGTGTTCTGGAGTTGTAGACGTAAAGAATACAGCCACGAGCTGCCTAGTGACGAATGAGGCATCCAGTATCTCACTGTCGGTAACTCTGGTGCAGCCGATATACCAACAGTAGTATAGGTGATTGATGGAATTGTCTGTACCACGAGACTGAACTAACCACATCGGCTAGTTCTATCACCGAGAGAATCAACTAACGGTGGACATAAGTGGTCTACCTCATCTGTCCGGGATAAACGAAAGATACTGCTAATTCACTGTGGCAGAATGTTGAAGTAACTTTTCTATTTAGACTCTAATTATTACGGATAAAAAGCAATCCGGATGGCGCATTTGAACTTACCATCGTGCGAAGGGTTCAGGAGAATCTTGTGCATGGCATCCATAACGGTAGAGGCAGTCTTCTAAATAGGTGACAAGAAGTCTTGTAGGCCGTACTGTTTTTGGGTTCAAACTCATACAATTCAAACCAGACAAGTGTATCAAAATTCATAAATTTAGGTGTCTTGAGCCGTTTTGCATACGCTGACAGTGACCCAGTCAATACTGTTTGGGTACACGCGCCCCTTCTGCCATTGAGAATATCCAACACTGCAGAAAAAATAAAAGGTTTTTGAAATCCAATGAAAATTGTAATATCTGAGGCAGAAGTAAGTTAGGACGGACTTAACAAAACATCTCAATAGATGTAGGAGCTTTGTCCTTGTCTGTTCGTCCAGGTTGGTCAAGTGAACTTAAGATGCAAACATGGACAGCCACAATGAGAACAAAAGTGGTTCTGGAGGAACACTACGCATTACATTGAGAGACCAGAATCAAGGCTAAAATTGAAGGGAAGAGGGAGGGAATAAAGGGGGATGAAGAAGCAGTATACTACTGCGATTTACTGGCAATTTATGACTTCAATGCAAAGTGACTATCAACGATGGAGCTGGAACAGTTGACAGGCAGAAAACACTCGGTTGAAAAAACAGGTAATCTGGAGTTGTTGAGTACTCAACAGGTTTCTTCAAATGGCTGAGCGACAAGTTTAGCAATGACACTAAATTGTGTGGTCAAGGGTAAACTGTGTACAGTTTGATATGCTCTGTTTCGAGGTACTTGGTGCAGTTCGAAGATGCAATTTGCGAAGAAAGATGATCGGACTCCCATCACTCAAACTCACAACATGTTGGCGCAATGTTCAATGGAAAGTCCATTTCTTTGATAAAACGACTCTCGTATGACTTGCACACGGCCGTGTCGCTTGGTATGTAGATGGGGGCATTCTTTTAGCAATTGACGATGACCCCAACCGTATTCCATTGAACTTAATACCGGATAACGATATTTCTGCTCCATTTCCAGCTTGTTCCGTTCGGCAAGGTACTTAGATCTTAAAAAGGAACAAATAAAGTAAAGAAATTGAAATTGTGTTCAGTTTAGCGTAGTTTGATACTCAGCTCGGTTCGTAGACACTTTGGAAACTAATTAATCAAACATGCCGCGAAAAATTACAGTAGGATTTCACTACTAATACTTCTGAGGACTTCTATCGTCCCTGCTCAATCAAAGCATGAGACGCACTTTCTATCTGAAATAGCACTACAACACGTGGTGGTTAGTTATAACCTGCTTGTTGTTTTGACCACGTCAGCACCATCCGCACCCAGTACAGTCATCTGAAACAATCCGACACTTATACATACTAAAGCAGATTCAGAAGCATCTGAGTTCTAGCGCAAAGCTTGCGAAAATTGGAAAAAGTTTTCTTTCTCCCAGCCAGTATACTGAGCTGGATCAACCTTTTAGACAGTATTAGCAGATCCTGTGCATAAAGAGATTCACTACTGAAAGTAATTCACTCAGTCCCCACGCATGAAAGGAGTGCGATATTGTTGAAGACAGTGTTTATGAACTGAGACAAACAGACTAAGTATGAGCCCATATTAGAAACATTGTTTACATCCGAACGCCAGGACTTCAACGCCTACGCTCGACTCTGACGACTCCAGAAAATTGACGCTGAGGGGTAGAGCCTCACCAGGCAATTGGACCCTTTATTAACGTGCACAGTGGCAATAAATCAGAATAGGAACAAATAGAATGCAGGCTGTGAAATTGGGTATCATGTTTGGTTAAGTGTGCGCCTCCAAACAAGTCTAATATGGTTTGACAACCAGTATTTGCCTTTGCTGAAGCCTTGGTTGAAACTTTGTTGCTTTTCACTCTAGTAGCCTTCAGCCGCTGTGGTCACAAGCTGTACATATCTCAAAAGAGCCAGTTGTTTGGCCAATGGGTCGTCCGACACACTAGTTACCGGACGCCCGTTTTGTTCTGGCAAGTATTCACGTAGTTCTGCTTCAGTTTTACATTTGCCAGAACATTAGCCGGTTGAGACGAAAATGTTCGTGAGTTTACCGAGCACGAGGATAAAAAGATTGGCACTCCTCTCACAGTCATGAGTGAACCATGCTGGTATGCCTTTAGAACATTTAGTTTAGCTTCCGGCAAGCAAACCGTCGACGAAGTGACTCAAAAACAACAGGGTATGCATTTGTTCCTCTTTTACTAGGTAGGCTGATGGTAAAATCTTTATATGGGTCTATTACTAAACGGATTCTTCCTTTTTATACAAATCTAGGTGATACTTTCACTCTTTGTCTGGGTGGATAACAATCTAAATGACGTGTTTTATATTTTCATCTCTGCTTAAGGGAGTGCGCGGCCTGATATCTCATTCAGTTGAATTTGTCGGAGAAAACCATGATAAGGCATGAGGATGCAGCTGTAAAGGAAAATGTACACGATAAAATGGCCTTCCTTTAATTACGTATTAGGAGCTACCCAATTGGATTGGTTTAACTGCCCATCCGTAGGACGAACGGGGCTTTATTCAGCAGGTGCTTACACATGGTACTTATCATAGTTTATAGTTTTTATGATTTGTGGTTTACGCTTTACAAATCAACTGATGCAGACTACTCAACGCAATCCGGAAAACTATAGACATAAACAAAATGTCTTTTCATTAATCTGTCAACTAAAGATGATGCCTTTGTGGAGCTGATAATCCGAATATTTCAAGATTTTGACAATTCAGTTTGGTTGACTATTACTTTTGTATGTGTTTCAGTTACAATCCTACGATCGGTTTTCAGCTGGAGAATGAACTATTGAAAACGGATGACAGCCTTTTATGTTCTCTTTCGTGTGTCCACGTATTCCATTTTTGATCTTATAAGGAAGCGTTTGTCAAACGAATTATGTACCATAAACTGGCTCAACCTACTTGACTAACTGAAGAAGCCCAGATGGATTGGCATCTCGTTAAAACTGGCTGAAAACAATCACACAACAAGTAGCAAGAGCAGTTTAGAGCTAATCCTCCGAGCGCCTTATAGCGTGTTTGTCCAAATGAAGCAAGATAATCTACGGACCAGTTATTAGGTCTTAAAAGTCTCGGGAGTACCCAATGAAAACAATAGCGAAAGGTTAATGCGATAAAACCACTAGACTATCCTTATCCCGTACTCGTAGTTGACGTTATTTGCAGATCACGTCCAGAACCAAAAAATATAAATTAGTGAAACCAGAATGTGGCAAGTCGGGAAAGCAATTCACTACTCCTTTCTTCTTTAGTGAAACACCTCACGTAGATGTGGTAACATGTGATCAACATTCTTCACTACTTTACACAGCACCAAGTGTTGACAATTATTTGAAGTGATTCCTAGTTTCGGCCATTGTGACAAATGTTTAAAAAAATTCAACTACATGGGATCAGTCAGGTAGGCATTTCAAGGCTAAGTACTTTCTGGTGAAATAGACGCATTTGTAACTTGGTACTGGAGTCCACCACCGATCTCGGGCACTGCTTCTGTGTGACTGGCCCCAAGTAGGGTCAACTGGTAGTCGGCTGTCGGCAAGCCTCTACTAGCCTTAACCGTAGTGTGCTTCATCAGGAAAATATACTTTAAGACCTCGAATACAGTGCCAACTGAAACATGATGCGGCTTATTTGTAACACATTTAGTTGAAGAATACCACAAGCCAAGTAATCATCTAAGTCCCTCGTTAATATCCGAATAGTTTACAAATCAGTGTGTTTCGCCACTGATTACAAGTTAACGTTCAGGCAGAACGTGGAGTTGCTGAAAACGTCAGAATTATGCCTACGTCATGAGCCCAGAAAAGGCAAAATGGGTAGTTGGTTGTCTAAGAGTCTTTAGCAACCTTATGAGTACTGTGCTATGTCAAACTACCTGTTCCTTCTGATTCATTGAAGTTTAATTTGGTGTCCATCAGGTCCTCTACAAAGATGATAGAGAATTCACATTTGGATGCTACCAAATTATTGAATTTCCAAACCTACTTCATTTGAACTGAGCGGATCAATCAATCTGAAGTCAAAAACTGACTTAAAAAAGTTGTCCATGATCCACTGTCCTATCTAGGTACATATTTCTAAGTTGGCCTGGCTGTTTTGTCAGCAATCCGATTATCTGTACCGCGAGTTTAACGGCACAAAATCCAACGGAACCACATTACTAGTAATCCTAGGGCAACGTTACTACCATGCCATAGTATGGCTAAGCTAAACTACCCCAAAAGTTCAAACCGGATCACCTGTCACTTAGGTGTGTCATGCCAAAACACATGAGCTCATTCGAAACACTTCAGTCATTCAGCACATCAACCTTTCTTTTTCTGAGGACGCAACCTCGCTGGTGCATTCATTTTACTTGTGTAGAGCCATCACCTTCTGGTAAGGTCTACGGAAAGCAAGTCATTGATACTGCCCAAACGAACTGCATGAAGTGTGCAAACTTAGTTAAAAAAACTCATATTTCCAAGTTAGTGGGGCAAATGTAGATCATGAGTGGTACCCACGTTTACATTCGTGACACTGTGCTACCAGACCAAAAATAGTGGTCTTTCGTCAAACTGATTTTACTTTATGGCTTGTTTTGAACGAAGATTAGCGAGGTTGATCCCGTATTTTTGGGTCGACCAACTGTTTGTCTATATTCGATTGTGCGCCTCCTTGAAATACTTGGAAGTTGGTATATACGTAAACGATCGCCTGAATAATTCCGTTGTGTACAATATGAGACAGACGTATTTCAGTAGCGTTTATTACTCCTCACTAACTGATCAACCTACGAATTCATCTCCAGCTTTGACGCGTTTACAATGGGTCTGACTAGTCAAAAATTCGTAATTACGACTAGTCCGTCGCCCTGTGAAAGCAATAACAAGCGGTTTTGCGCCGATATGCTATTTTCCTTGGTTTATTAGCCTCATCCGGGTGACACTTTAGGAAGGCACACTAATGGCCGAATCACGCGGTTTATCCGGATCCTCAATGGATAAAGATCTGGGCAGAACTCGAATTCCTTCGACAGCTATCTTCAACCCACAAACGTGTATTTACCACCGTTCATTTAGTAATCCAATCAGTTGGTTTGCTGACAAGTTCATTAGATCAAACATCACTAACTGCATACCTGACCAATGTACAGTAGAATTATTAGTAAACTACTCCGGGCCGACCACTTTCACCTTTACTTTTTGGGTCCAAAGAAGAACGGTGGTTGTTTATACCGCTTTGTCGCCCGCAGTATAATAAGCGAATTCCACGGAAATCCGAAAGGCAATCAGAAATTCGCACGGTACCTTCAACTTTTATTTCTTGCGGATGACAATCTAGTTGTACTTTGCTGCAGCCAGTAGTTAAGGTAATAGAAAATGGATTACCATTGGCCGTTAACTGTTGTACTCCACATAGTCATTAAATATCAAAGCAAAGAAAGGTTGACAGTATGATAGTGACCAAAGAAAAGTACAGATTCCAAATCAGAATCACAAACTGTGCAAGTGTGCTTGGCTGCTACAAGGTTTTGAGGTCAGCTGCTTGTCAGAAAATCACATGACGAAGCCCTTATAAGGATAGATCGTTCGATATAACCACCTATCTTGGGGTTCAACTATGCTTATTAAAAGCATTCAACCAACTTCCCAGCCTATGGCTTTGAACTATACAGGTCCTATATGAGAGCCAATATTTAATTTGAGTGAAACATTTCCCCTTGATTATTTGCGAAGAATTTGCACTTTCAAAAAATACTACCTTTCTGATGGCAGTGGAAGAATGTTGCCAGGTTCAGGGGGAAAACAACTACATTTAATATGAAGGGGTTGATACCTGATGCAGCTGCTACGATTGACTTTTGTGGTCGGAAATCTACATGTTTAGAAGTTTTATCAAAGCAATAATAAGCTGAAGGGTTCCGGGCCAAACCTGGCTCGGATAGTGTCAAAAGAATTGAGCACCATGTGGTGTATAATACGGGAAATTGTAGAAATCCTTGAAAAAGGTTGACCGCGGTAAGCAAGACGTCGGATTATAAGATTTTATTCCACTACACTGCGTTTTGACTCTGAATACTGATTAGCTGTGACAAATATTACACAACTTATTACCCTGGGAAGCCTGCTGCCTTTTCATTAACTGAAAATGTAGCCGGTGAAGGGGCAAGCTTAGACCTTTTTCAATAAAAACTCCTATAACATTTGTAAAACGCCACTCGGCACTTTGATTTAAACTAGAAACAACCTGCCCCCTCCAACCTCTGTCTCAGTGAACATGAACAGGTCCACAATTTCAAACCTATTTATTTAAATATAGAAGGCAACTAACTCTCGGTGAATACTAAAAATACGAATTCCAAACGCCTACTTACCTTCCTCTTCCTTCTTTGGAGATTCCATCATATAACGTTTTTAGCATGCAGGGTTCAGGAGGTATCATATCTGGTGGAAGTTCCTTTTCAGGTTCTTTAGTTTCGGATGACCTCTTAACGGTTTTATCGGGCTTCTTTTCCCTCACTCTGCATGCAATAATCTTTTCTTGCACGTGCTTTGGAAGCAGATCAAACGGGTTGGACACTTTTGTTTCCGAAATCTCCTCAGGACTAAGAGGCTTTCCGGGACTAGTTTTCTTGGCTTGCTGGTGTTTCAAAAACCAACTAATTTGCGATGTCAGCTCTCTTTCATACATTTCCTCAAGCGCGCGCTGTGCTCTTGTGTCCGCTGGGAAGTTTCTGCTCATTTTCGGCGTAATATTGATATCAGCAAGGTGCTATTTCGCCAGTTAAGGCAATTATCTGTACACAACTTAGCCAAGAAATAGTTTTATTGATTATGCAAAAATGGAACGACTGAATAGAACGCTTGGCACACGTGACTCATACCAGCCAATCAAGCAATAGCCGTTAGCTGCAACCAGCCTTTGTAATAACCGTTGCTAATGGCTACGCGACGACGCTGAGAAGCCGAGGTGATCCGAACGCCCCGCTTGTAACACATACTGGGGGACAAAAATTTCACTTATGTCTGTGTACTATCTATGACACAAATGTTTGTGGTCATGTTAATTGTTGAACATTAAGTCTTCACTGGCTGTTAAGGTTCATTTTGCTACATTACCTTAGGCCAAGTCCACCTAATCAGCAAGAAAGCTTCCTTCTGAAACAAAGTAACGGATTGATTTCTGCCAACCCTTCCGGTTTCCCCTGAAATACAACCAGACAAGAGATAACTGAAATTTACGAAGGGTTACTGAATACCTGCCGCAAGTCGCTGGTATGGTGCAGAAATATCTACGGACAACCATGTGACTGCAATGGTATTGGTGGGTCAATGCCATCGAGCAACTTTGTCACGACGTTGGGCAACTCATTCTATTGTGGTAAGATCCATCTCTAGTGACCACTCGGTTAGATCTGTCAAATTCTTGCTTTGACCACTGAAATGTTGATCTCCAAATGTAGTGATAGCCAAGGCATTTTTTCCTTGCTCACCAGCTACATTATTTCTTCTTGGTTGTTGGAGAGGTGACATAAATGTGATTTGCGGACGCATCTCATTCGCCTTTGAGTGCCATGTAACGGCACACTCTGCGGTGCGGTCGTTTTCGGCCATTCCCACCAGCCATTGTTAGGAAAGGACTTTAACGTCGTTCTTATGCCTTCATCTAGTTCAGCTTAAAAAGAGCGTAAAAAGCGCGCCGGTCATTATTAATTGATAATAATTAATAATTATTGCATGTTTATATTACTTCAGCATTCACATATGGTTAATAAAAAATGTGGTAGACATTTCAACCTCTGTTGCTCTACAACTGGCAAAGAGTATTCAAAATTGCCTGTGCCAAGCTGTCGGAAAAAAGCCTATCGTTAGAGACGAAGCGATGTGACATTCTAAAAGACTACCTCGGTAAGAAAATAATATATCTGCTGCCTGCAGCAAATTTGTACGGATCCTTGAGTTTCAAATAGAATAAGTGATGGCACAATTTTTAACAGTTCACCCAGTGGCTAGAAATGGATTCATAATTACAAATGGACCTACAATTATGAGCCTTGGAATGAAAATTTGACCACTAGTGGGCATTGTTAGCTTTTGGGCTTGAAAAATTGGGAACATGACCAAATTTTCATGTACCCAACGTTAGCAATGAGGCAAATTCTGCTCAGCTAGTGAAGCGCGTTAGAAAATTTGAACCTGGAATTTGTGGGAAGAGATCATGGGGGAACCGGCGTAAAAGCTAAAAAAAAGTGGGAATTTAGTGTCATAAACCCAGTAGGTTATTCCGGAGTATTGTAACATTGGTAAAGAAAAAGCTTTTCAGTCGTTCAGACCTCAAAATCTCTCCAAAGCCAGCTGAGGGTTTCTCACGTGGGGCGATTGTACCGGTCATCTTGAAGATTGTATCTTAACCTGATGGGAGGCGTCGAATAAACCAGTGTACCGAGTACATAACCATGAAAATTATATTGCATCAAGGCTGCTTTAAAATTGCAGTGGTCAAAATCCATGCAGACAACCAATATAAGTACCACAGGGGAGAGTTCTATGTCCGATTGTCGAATTATTCACTGATAATTCTCATGATGGAAGCATACTCTGGGGTAGCTTCATACTCTTATCGCACCCAAACGTCACCTCTGTTGAGCTTACGTTAACACCGATCCTGGGTTTGACCACCGATGGCCAGTAATCGTTTCCTTCAATTTAATGTTGATGGAGTTATGACAAGACATGGATGCTATTACAGATGTTCTTCTGGGTGCTGCTTGCAATAAGCCCACCTGGTAGTTCCAGCTATCATTTTGCGAACAGCCTCATTTGAATCGATATTTCTACATTGCCCGCAATTTGTAAACAAGATAAAAAACAAATTCTGCTGCACTACATTTAACACCGAACTGCGTTTGGTTCCTTGTACATAACCCATATTTCAGTCGTACTTGCTGGTACCTCATTTTTCATGTTTATATGGGAATTTATGCGGAAATTTAAAATTATGGTGTGGTCTATAGCTTCGACATTGTGGTGTACTATTTTTATGTGTATCTAAACCCAGTCATTAAGCGCACGCGTTGTGTACCAACCAGAGAAAACAGAACTCAAAGCGTATTTGACAGTAAACAGTGAATCTCTCCCAACAGGATCATTATAGCCCGCCTAAATCAGTGAGATAAGTGGTGAGTAATGCAAAATATCAAATACATCAGGCGGTAATAACCAGTTTATGCCAGATGGCCAACAGAAGTTGTACAGTTATTCCAAATTTCGAGAGTTTTAGCGTCCAGAAGGACCCTAACACACACCACTTCAGGTGAGTTTTTTTTAACGTTTATTACAGTTTGTTTAACTTGCTCCTAGACATGAGTAAGTTTCAGAAGTTCTACCGGCACGCCGATGACACTCCTGATTTGGTTTGCACTTGTCCACCCAGTAATGGTGTCTCAGCTTGGAGGGCTAAGTGACTTATGGTGTGCTTTAGTTTGTAAAAACCAGTTAAATAACTGAAGTCCTCAGAAGAGGGACCACCTCACGGTTCGCACAGAGCTGATATTTGAGCTTTCATTTGAAAATCCAGTCGACATCGGACCCATTGCCGTGAACTGGAAAACTTAGGGGTGGGTTATACCACACCTTGTCTAAGTGTAGGCGAATCACAGTGGATCTGGCGCTATCGTGACAAATGCTCCCAGACAAGTGCTCTTTCCAGGCACTTGAATTTGGGAAAACTGTTCCTCGCTAAGCAGTACTCCTGGCCTAACTGGCTACTCCCAATGAAACCAAAATAAAACCAGATATCACAACAGACGGTAATTAATGGGATTCAAAATTATACTTCAATCACAATGAGCTATTCTCCAAACTTGTAAATTGTGAGCTAGAACTCTCAAAATACAAACAGTTGCAGTTTAAAAAGCTGTGGATAATTTCATGAATAAAGTTTGTTCGCCATCTCAGCTTAGATGACCAAATAAATTAGGAAAGGATGTTTTTTCAGAGGCCTGTCCAGTCTGCAGAGTTCATCTGGAGCTAGCTTTCATTTACCTGAACATCATGTTTGGATTTTGACTGCAAATTAAGTTGCGAAGGTTTTTACCTCGTCTATTTTGTGATCTATAATTACTGCTTGGTGGAATGTGTACAAGCGGAGTGAACAACCAGCAGGTAAATAACTTTCACTTTGGTTGGTTCCATGCAGCAATAAGTAACTGTCAGCACAAACGACACGTAAATTGCACATTTAATCGATCGTGTAGAATGGTCTGATACTAACTGTTTTTTGATCTTGCGTCTTCATCAATGAATCTCCGTACAGACCAGCTAAACTTTCGAAAGTTCATCCCAAACTGGTGGCTACTTTCAAAATTGCAATTTAAATCACAGAAGGGGGTAGTTATCCTGTGTGAGCAATCTTTCGTGGAATATTTTTCCTAGAAGTACTCAACTACACATGGTTGAAAGTTAGAGTTTAGAGACAATCCACAAGGCTGCACTGTCAGATCTAACTCGAGATCTGACATATGAATGGTGTTCAGCAATGATAGAACTTGTAAAATTCAAACGACCGGTTCCAGTAATGAAATGCGCCATACATTTCGTCCATAGTGAAACTCATTAGGTGAACATAGAAGAATTTAGTCGAATGATGTTCAGGTTCAAGACTGACCAAACTAATTTACTTGCATGAAGTATACGAATTCAAGTGGGGTTCGCATGGTTTGGCATGCTTCTTGAAAGTTGTTTGGATATGACTGCAAATGACTATTCAGTGTCCAGTCAGTTCTGTTCGGTGAGCTGAGCAGTTTGGCTCCAAACGTCTCTTAGTAACTTATCGATGCATCGTAATGCGTTTGTGCGTAAGCGTTGAACAGTACTGCGCTTGTGTTTATGTGTATCTTGTTGAAGCGGTGGGAAGTTGATTATCATTAGTTGTTTGGATGCTCGATCCCGGCTTCTCAGATGGTCAGCCAGCTCCCCTCATTGGTCAACATCCGAATGACCTTGAGTGTGACCCATCCGACTTATTCCGTTTGACCTTTGACATGTCGGTTCCATGGTTGCCATTCTTGTCACCTGATAAGTCCCATTAATTTGGTGATTCTTCGCTTGTAGCAGTACGTGGATTGGGTCACTTGGTATATATCAGTTGGTTGTGTTTGTGGCAGAGTACCATACTCCTAGGAGCACCCTTTCGTGTGAATTCCGCGTGCCAATTGCTCCACGTTCTTGCTCTCAGTGTATTGGAACCAAAGGGAAAAGTGCTTACTGACAAATTTTTACCCATCAATTAAGGTAGTTTTAGTCCTGTTCGTCCAATGAAGTATTTTTGACAGTTCATACAGTTACCGTATTAACTGAACTGCACTGTTCAAAGCATAAAAACCGACGCGCTATGATGCACTGGTTACTAACTACGCATTGATGATGTCACCTCGATTGGTGATGGAGCGTTTGGAACGAAACTGCTTAGCTCGGCAAAAGAAGATCATCCATGTTTACAACCCAAACTACGAACATTACCTGGATAACACAACAGTAGTAATTGCGTCCAACAGTTCCACAAAATTCTAGATTCATCTGGCAGTTGCCAAGTCGTAGACTTGAATTATTTGTAAGTGATATCTAAGAAGCATGGATTGGTAGGTCTTAAAAAGCAATTCACAACGTCCTTCGCCGTTATTAGGATGCACCTTATGAAGATAACTGCATTCCAGGTTTGAAATCCACATATGAGTGAACTCGACTTCAATTTTTAGAAATTATGTAGTAAGACTGATGTAACTTTGGTTTACCACGTTTTGGTGTTCATAAAGTACGCAACAAAATGGCCACAAGCGAACTGAAAAGAACATATGTATCTTACTGATGAGACAAAGACGATAGACACTCATTAAACTGTAAATGTACTCGCAACACAACCCAAAATCGGAGTATGTGAAAAGTGTAACCCAAAAAGCCGGTGTTTGTTGGGTCTTCATTTGCTTGCTCTCACGCTTCTTCCAAAAAAGATGGGCAACTATATTGTATGTGTTAACTGTGCGCCAGTACACTTGTGCAAATCAAATTAGGAGCGACTGGCTACCTTAAATAAAAGCCATTTCTTCTGGTCAGCACTCCGCCACTGGGATTGGAATTGTTCACTTGTTTTCGAGACTGTTTTGACGCTAAAGTACTCCATGAGCTTACCTGATAGCCACTTCTAGTCGAACTATTCGGCTGCAACAGGGAGGCTAACTAATGAAGGACAAAAAAGTCAGTCGTCTTTTGTTTGTCTTTTTTGACCGTCCTCAGTCCATTGAGACACAATGGGAAGCACATGAATAATTACAATTGACGAATTTTTTTACTGCCTGAAGTAGTTATGGCGAGCCAAATCAGTCGTATTGAGGTGTAAATATCCAAATATTTGAAACGTATGCCTCAAGATGCCTCCATACTGAGATTCTGAAAAGTAAAATAATCATCCTTTGGTTTTTTTTGGAATTTTGTGTTGGACTGTCATATAATTTTCCAGCAGTTGACGAATTTCCGTCGACGGCTACAAGGAACAATAAGCGTGGCCTTATACGGTCATGCGTGAACTTCTGTTTAAAAAACAGAACTCAAAAGAAAAGTAGTATTGGCGCATGTTTTGTCTCGTTTTAGAGTCAACCATATGAGCAGTAAGGCACCTAGTTCAGTTGTACATTTTTGCGCCAATTCGTTGTTTTTCTGTTCCTTCATCGTCTATAAAAGCAGTCGTGTTCGGCACTCTTGTGCTTTACTATCCCATTTGGCCTTCATTATCACCAGACTGTCCCGCCTCAGAATGACTGACGGGGCAGGTACACAATTTTATAGGATAAATGTAGCCTGATATAGCTCCTAGGCTTAAGCTGATGGTGTGTCTGGTGCTAGTTGTAGCGACTCCATGCTCTACATATCTGAATGTACCAACTTACCTCGAGGATCAATGGCCAACAAAGACTTTGACTGATACGTTCGCAAAAGTTGGTCATGTGTTGGTACGTGTGAACCTGGTCCCCTAAGTCGACCAGTTCTTCGTTCCTCAAAAAGACATTAAGCTACTGTTCTCTAGATTGTGCAAGAACAAGAGGCAACTGTAAACTGTCTCCTCCGTAGATAGTTGTTTTCAAGTGAGGCTTTTGGAATTTTACATCTCAAACATACTGATATGAATAAAAGCTAGTTGACTGCTTTATAATCCGAATCCAACAAACACTGTACTAACGCCACACTTTACTGGTCCGGTCTATGCGATAGATGACCCATCTTCCATCTTCCGTTAAGTGCCTTCAACTTCACTGCGGATCCTCATTCTGATAGTCTGTAATCCCAATTTTCCAGTTAAAGAGAGATAAGGTGGTACCTAAAAATGAGAAGATCATTGTTTTCCGCTACAATGGAAGCCAAAATTTGCAGGCGAATGTCAGTCGGTCGACTGTACCAGATATCCAGGTAATTACCCTCTACAATCAGCATGTAAGAGCTATTTTGAGGATACACCAAGTTAACGAAGGGATACGTGGCTTACTCAAACATTGAGGACGGAGTAGATGAGGCGACCAGCGTTCCGTCACAAAACCACTCATTGAAAAAAAATTCTATAGAGGGACAAAACCTTTGGGAATTTGTCTTGAAATGACGAAAAATTGTGACATTATCGGAGAGATTTCAGCATGTCAATTCAGGAAAGCCTCTTTCGACAGGCTCAGATTTGCACCCACGTCACGCTTGTTTGAACAGTTCTCCCGGGGCAGTTAGTCTGGCGACTTCGCACAAAAGAGGGTCAGTTAAGCTGTCGAGTTGTAGATTGCAAGCTTGCCCGGCGCTACCCAACCGGGAACTCCTGACAAACGCGTCAGTTGATAGACTTGGTCGTCATTTAGGGTGCTGGGCAGACCAGTCACACTATCTGTGCGTGAATAAGAGGTAGCTTCTGTGCAGAGTGTCTGGATGCGGAATTTCACATGCTAGGTTTTTATTTGAGTTGTAGTTTATCCTCCCGTTAGGCCGACTTAATTTACGAACCTATGCTTATCTCCACAGGAGATCCCTGATTTAATTCAATCAACGCAGTTGCGTACTACTCACATGTTTTCGGTAGGCAGTAAAATATGCGTCCATTATCAAACACATACATACAGCCTCAGGGTTGTTCATGCATTTGACTCCTTGGAAGACACAACTGCTAAGCACAGAAGTTGGAAAACCTTCGTCATTTGAGCTACATGCTTATTTGTGTACATCCCCAAATTGTTGGCTTCATGCTTATGGAGTTTTTATAGTAAAGGGAATATGAATTCTCCAATTTAATTCACCTTTGGGGATTTGGGAAGACTGGGTTTAAAATTTCGATTCAAGAATTTTTCTGTTTGTCTGAACAGTGTTATAATTAATTATAAACCGATAAATAATGTAATCGCCTTCCTACCTGCAATAATCCCCTATAGGGTCCTACCTTCTCATTATGAATATCCGTACGTGTTAGTTTAGATACAAATAGCTTGCACCAGCAGGGCTATATACAAGGTCTACACAAAGCACTGGGGCTTCTTTCGTGGTAGCTGACACAAGACTAAGTGAAAAATGTCTGGCGAGTACCCAAAGGTGTACAGTTTGTTGAAAAATTTGTATGAACACTCGAGTACAAGCATGAGAAAATCTTAGAGAAGTTGAGTCGCTAATGGATGTACGGTACGTATGGAGCCAGCGCAGTGATGCCGTCCATAGAAAGACATTTTGGTATTGGTAGTATTTATTCCAGACCTAATCCTAGTTAATTTTTGCCTTTTCGCCATTATTGCTTTTCACAATGTTGTGAATATGCCTAATTTTTAGAAAGCTTTTGGTTTACGGTAACCTCTAGAAGGGGCAATGTGTATCAGAGAACGGAAAAGCAGTAGTATTCAGGTGGATACAGCTCCGAAGGGCCTTATTTATTTTACTCACCATCAAAGTTTGAGTACACCATCTGAAAAAGAGGCCAAATTGGGAACTTAACTGTAAGTCTATGAACAAAACAAAACAGAGTTAAAAACAGATTTATTTATTACATTAGTCCAAGCTTTTGAAGGACTGAAAAGGTCATTCCGTAAACATGGCGTGCGTATACCTTATATTCATCACCCTACCATAACTTGGCAAAGGGATGATAGGATTACATATACACTGCTCTTGGAGAATCTATCACTGGGCTCGGGGTGTGTGGTTGCACGAGAGACAAACAGTTGGGATTTATACGTGCTTTTCGTGAAGGTTGCTCAAAAAGGGTTTGGACAGACACGAGAACGCTTGAAAGTTACGGCTCATAATGTTACATAGAAGGCCTCCTGTCTAGTTCTCCAAGGAACTTTTTGGTGATTCCAAATTATTGATTTAAAGCCCGGAACTTCTGCAGAGTGGAATTAGGAACGGACATCAGCGTAACTGGAGCGTCTTGACGCAAGTAAATAAGTCTTCGCCCAGGATTAATAACATTAAATAACACGGATCTCATGTGATAGTTATTTGTTTACTTCCGGAAAGTCTCCGATTTTGTGGTTAGCCCATTTGCTGGGGAGAAGTTTGACGCGTAAATCAATTGAAGCCATTATCTCATACGAAAACGTATGAAAAAATATTATTAGACACAATATTAGAGGGATGATGTGGGATGACTGTTCTCCAAAGTGTTCCATCCACGTACATAAGTAATCCAACATTTTCAGCTTGTTTCCACGCGAGTAGGAAAACACCTTGCAATAGGTAAGCCTCTTTACTCCCTCGTTCAAGTCCGGATATCTGGAGGAACATCAGGTGCGATTTACTGATAGCCATTACAAGTGCAGAATTGCGTCAAGTAAACCAAATTATTTGAACAGGGGGAAAGCCATCGCTTGAAAAACGATAAACTAACTGAAGAACATGTGTCCAAAACCCAACAACAATGACTCTTCTTAGGACGAAGGGGCAACGAAAGTAGAGGAATTGGTTCCCAGTGACGAAGCGTCTGTTCTGAAGACAACTCCGTTAGACCTAACAGGTACTGGTACTCTGAGAAGCAAGCAATGAGGTTGGGCAAAATAAAATTCTGATCTTTCAAGTTTAATCTAGCGGATATTGGACATTGAGTCTGAAAAACCTGATGTTTTGTTGACAAGATTGCTTTTTAGACCAATTAACTGGTTTCAAGTAATCTTCAGCTGGCCACTGCATATTATGAGTACGTAGGAGGAGTGAGAAGCAGACACATAAAACCCACCAAAAGAAAGCGGAAAATCACACTTAGTCTCACTCAAGGGTCTAGTGACAAATTGACGCAGTTAACTGTCAAGCCCCAGCTGGGGTCTGACCTAACAGCTGACTCGCTTTGTCCTGACTCCCAGGTAGTCCAGCTGAGGTGCTATATCCTGCCTAGTCTGTTTGCACGAGCTAAATACGCTCAGTCGAATGCCGATTTCTTCAGCCATTTCTAACATGTGTCAGCACAGTTTTAAAAAAGTGGGGCGTGACTCTCTTCACAACTTCTAAGCCTGTTGTTACCTGTCATTTGACCCGTGTTAACTGATAAAATGGAACAGCTCATGAGGTAGGTGAAACTTTTTACGTCAAAAGCTGAGTGTTTCTGGAAACCTAGAACTTACCAAATTAGCAGCTTGGTTCATTCATTCGCATGAAGTCCTCCAGACGCGTAGCACTGTCTGTGAAGATACATTTGAGAACCAAAAGAGGAAAATTGGTGTCATTGGTGCTTTAGTCCATTGGCGGATGTGCCAAAAAGGGAGACTTAAAGAGGTACTGAGCTCTCACATCCCTAATGGAAAGAATATCCTCATTCAATAAATGGCTGCTTTATACCGCTGGCCATTTTAGATATCAGTACGCAGCCTTACATTAGGTAGAGGAGTACCTATTGGATGGTTTTTGCTTACAAAAACCTTGTCGGCAGAGCACATTTTACCAGATTTTTTCTAGTGTAAAACTTGGTCGCAGCATGAAGTTGGTTCCTAGAACTGCTGTGTCTAGTGTCCGTTGTTTGGGGGCCGTTTGTGCTCCTACCGGACACTTCACTTAGCTGAAGACTGCAAATTTTAAACTAATCTGGATCCACAGCACTAGAGTACACGCGCTGCTTAGCTTACCCACAAGTTCCGGCTCTTAATTGAATTACGGATTCGGACATATGTAGGAGTAAAACCTGTCTCCATCAGTATGGCTGACCTCCAGGTATGACAAAGGTAAGCATCATTTTAGAAGAAAGCAGAGGAAATTCAAACCGAATATTTTAAGAAGCGCCCATCGCCACTTAGTGCCTTTTGTACGCACTACTGGTGCGTACTCCAGAATTCTTTTCATGACAAAATATAAAGTGAAATTTGTAATCTTCCATGAAATCAGAATTTGGCAGACTATTCTTTTCCCATAAGCGCTTTTCCTGAATCTATGGCGAATAAATACGGAAGAAAAATTAGGAAGCGGACTTGAAGTGAAAGTTGCGTAACTACTGCCTGTCGCAGTCGAATCGACATATGAAGAATCCTGAGTTTTCATTCAGATCGAAATAAAACTATTGAAGAATCTGCCACGGGGGGACTGTCATTTTGTCTCTTTCATGCTGCTCAGCATGCCTTCAAAGCAGTTCACTCAAGATGGATTTATAACGCTCTGCTCAACCGCAATCTCCAAATACTGAGAGTTACCATGCGAGTTGATGTCTGTTGCTTGTCTATAAAGCGGGAGTTTGGACCTAATAATCCTATCTGCCAATAGCGACACTAAAAGGCCTTTTTGTGTCCATAGTACTGAGTATTATGATAGGTGAACAAATAACTGGTACTACGTAATAAGATCGCGACAAAACTTGTAGGGGACATTATTATGAAGCCTCCCATGAGCCAACACTATATCCTGAACTAGTTTATCCCCTATCACCTTTTTCTGAAACAACTGTATTGCGCTAGGATAAACCTCTGTCTAGAAGAATTTATGAAGGCCGGTTTCTATAAAACGAGATAAGCTAGTCTGGAGGGTTCGGCTAGCTGGATTTTTCGTGTTGATATAAACATTAGAACTACGAAGGATGTGGATTATTGTGTTCACTACAAATGATAACTATACGAGAAACCTCATGGAAACCTCACTGGAAAACTCTTGTCACCATAAAATAAATGAATTATAAAAAACTTTGCGGTTTCGACGGTGAAACATTTCTAACTTCGTTTTAGACAAAATGGTCTAAGCTCGATATTGGTAGACTGGGTCCACTGACCTTGGGCACCTATTCCTCTAAAGCTTCCTGCAGTTCGTAAAGATTCATCACATTCGTTAAGTTAAACAGGGACTTCTGCCCCTCATTTATGTGCCTTATCCGATTCAGGTGTTCAAATTGACTGATTCTGTTCTGTTTGGCAGTAAAGTCTGCAATTTTCCGAAATGACCCTAGTTCATGCAAAGAGCACGCAAATAATTTATAGACTCATCTACCGCGCAGCTTCTCGGTAACCTAAATTCTCTAACGAAGATCAATTTCTGGGATAATATTACAATACGAAACGTTGCGAACGCTAAATACAATTTTTGATGTTCCCCGAATAGTGTGATGTGCTTCAGTGAATCCAGATACGGCAGTAAAATTGCGTATAAGGGCACATTGGTATAATTTTTAGACAAATTATAGAGGATAATTTTCGCTTGATGAACGGAATGAAGCGGTCTGCAAATTTTGCGAGGTATCTTTTTGACGAGGAACGTGGTCATCGTAATCACTTACTCCCAACCATACTTATCCATGGCAAAATAAACCTGTTCGTAAAAACCACATTTTACTCCTTCTCCTCTTTATATTTTATTTCCCCTACTCGGAAAAGATGGTGTAGTAACCGTTCGTAGGAAGACATCCACTGGCTGTAGGAGAAGCAAAATTGCGCACAGCATCCCTTAAAAAGCCACGCAGGGACAATAAAAACAGGTCCCAATAAACGTGTCTATTTCATGTTTTTTTTGTGTGTTCTACTTCCATGACTCTCCTTGTGCAGCCTCACGAGTTCATACTAGCTCCACTCTTCTCCACCACATTTTTCATTTCGGATTGTTTGGTGCTGTGATCTTGAAGCATGGATCAGTTAAACATGTCAGTCTTCCGTGGGATCATTTGTCCTCGATAGTACTAACACACAGCTGTCATATACATCCCACCAGTTACGTGGATTTAAAGGTTCACTATTTAACCAAATGGCATAATCAGTTGATTCCAATATCTACTCATCTTGATACGGTCTTCCTCTAAGTCACGTTTACTCGATATACTGTAGAATGCTTGTGAACTCCTGCGACAGGTTTTATTTTTGCACAGCCATTCTGCAAAACCATGCAAAAGCCAACGACGAATCACACAGACTTCCACCATTAAGTGATCGTCCACGTTACATAGGATGTGAAAATATGAGTCTTTGAGTAAACTACTCACAAGGTTCCCGAAAACCATTAAAAAAACCACGACCGGTTTCGCCCTTCTTTGGGGCCAATCAGGTAGGCGCAGTCCTGGTTACGTCAACCTTATGTCCTAGCTGAACCCAAACTGGACAGATTTCGACAAAGGTTCAAGTAGAATACAAGGTTGAAGGAAACTCGGGGCCTGCGCCCACCTGATGAGCTCCAAGAAGGGCGGAATCGGTCGTGAGCTGTCGGGGAGTTTTCAGCAACTTTGGAAGTAGGTTCCTCTATGAAAATACACTGCGATATCTCAGATATAGTACCAACTGAAACATGAAGCGGCTTTTGTGCAGCACATTTATTTGAAGACTATCATAAACGGGAGGTTCAGTCGAGTCTCTTGTGAAAACCAAATCGACATTCAAATGAGTTTATTTGCCGAAATGAGTCTTTGAGGTTTCGTTAAAGGTTTCAGTCCAAATCTAGCTAGTGGCGAGTTATGCAGGTTTTCAAAAGTTTCACTCTTATGCTTAAACAGCCGGCAGTTCGCCCTCCGCGAACTGGGGATCCATCAGGAGTTCAAAGCACTTCAGTTGTGGACTACACCCGCTGAATATCGCTAGTTAACCACATTGGACTAAGGGTTGGTGAATGAAGTGAGTTGTTGGAAGCAGCGGTGAGGTTGGGATGTAATATTCGGCGTACCAGCAATAGTCCGTTCGGGAGAGTTCTTCATGTTCTATGGGGCATCTTTGGTACACGTGCTAAGCAGCCCCTCGTCTTTTAGCTCGCTGCCTTACAGCAGAAAGGACTTTGAATAAGTGTACGCATTTGAACAAGCTGGGACCACCAAACCAATTAGTTAGAAGAGCAAAGAAAGAAAACGGAAATTGGAAGATGCATGAATACCCCGTCAGTACCAGGCGGGTAGTTCACAAACTGTACCTCACCGGGTGTACGGTTATGTGTGCGCGATTGCATCTTATATTTTAGACAAAAAATGAAATATATATTAATTCAGAACCCCTTAACAAATCTGAGCAAATTTACTTACTGGATTCCAACATTTAGATTCTCTACGTGGACGCAACAATTACAGTTCAGCTATTCGTGCGGTAAGCTAGGAAATAGTGAGTGAAACGCACCCTGGGGCATAGAGACAGGCAGTAAACCATTAGAGGCTTTGAGCAGCTGTGTATAGGTTTCTCTGCGGCTGAAATATGTGAGACTGAACGTCATATAACTTTATCGGTGGTCGGTTTTATTCTCCTGCTTCCCCAAAAGATGAAAAATAGTAATCAGTCTGACGTATACTGTACAACCCAGTGTTAACCTGCACATGAATGATCTCGAATGTCAGGCTCACAAGATTATACGTCAGCTTAATAGGTCTTCCAGAAATCAGCGGTTGTGGGATTTAAATGGTCATTTCCATCGGCACTCTGCACAGCGCGAAAAGAAGCCAAACATTTCTGGACGTACTCATTTGGTATTCACTTGTTCGTTACAAATTACGAAAAACGAGGGAGCAGATCTTCGAAGGATTAGTCAGTCACTTGAGGTACCTCATCTAATAGTTATACTACTTCAAGTAGCCTGTTAACAGCACAGTATTAGTTGTCACTACCCGTTCCCACTCGGTTCATCGATTCACATGCAACTACGTGGGAAGTTACATAGACCGAGCTGACAAGCGACTCAGTAGTGGATATAGGGAACACTTGCCTTTTCCGGGTCCAAAATCAGAAGACAGTTCTAGCCCGACACATTTGACTGGATGTCGACCACAACAATTATCGATTGGCGGACATCTTTTGGCAAATGTTTACTAGACTGATGTAACCTAAACGTTTGTTGTTTAAGTTACACATGGGAAGTGACGTATTCCGATGTTCGCTGTAACCTTATGTATAGATTGATAAGGAAATTCTTCGCTCGGCTGAAGACTGTCGTGGAGTTGGGAGGAGTTGCTTTAATATTTACTTTATCTTTAACCATCTAGTCTATGTGCAAAAACTTTATAAATCTCTGTTGTATAGGTTATAAATTTCCTGGTTATTAATATTCCGGACTATTTTTTAAGTTCTGCGGTGGCATTTTTTGATTTGCTGAACCCAGCGGCCTATTTTTGTCTGAGGCAATCATAATACTGCATCACTGCCACGATATTCCGAGACGGATTATAGTAACAGGTGATATTTACAGTCTTGACGCCCCTGTACTTCTGATGGCTTGATTTTTGATTGGTGTGATTCTGTCCATGACTTATAGTCATGCCGTTCGTCTTGAATTTTTGTGCACTCATCATTTCTCACGGTCACAAAAGCAGGGCATTTTTTGGTACTATAGTTGTCACCTCCGCAGCAAGATTCGGTAACGAAGGCTTTGTCAAGGGTAGACACGTTGCAATTAACAATAATCTTTCAGTCTACTGAAAGTTGTAACGAATTTTAGAAGCTCTTTTTTAATCAAAAGGCATTAACGCGATAGCTGAATACTACACAAAACCGACGGTACGTTTTCCACAGATGTGTCGTCCTTCTGGTCGCTTCTGGCTGATACAAAATTAACTCTTGGACCGGTTCGCCTTACAAGCAGCCAGCTGAAACTGCCAGTAAAAGATGCCTTTGAAGCTGACCGTTTTCAGGGCTTCTAACAACAGTCATAAGTAATAATAATTACTAAGTAGAAGGGCTGACCCCAAATAAAAACCGGATGGCTCCTATAATCAAGAGATGTAATCGGACCTAATCAGCAATAGGTAAGAATGGAAAATTTCGGAACACCTAATATCAACCTGTGTGCACTCAGTTCTGCAGTACCACAAAGTAGAAATTTCAAGAGGATTGAAAACACTTAGGATTTCACCATTCGTCTACGAAGGAAACACTGTGGGAACCGAGATCCAGAGCAACATTAAGAGCGTTGAAAGTACGTTTTCCCTTTTGACTGCGGAGCAGACAATAATCGCCTTAGTAGACAGGGAAGGCTGGCAGAACAAGACCAGTGTGAACGCTATTTCAAACATCACATTCTATTTGAAATGAGGCACCAGTGGTGCGCCACTAAAGCGTTTACCATTTTCCAATATCAGACACACGTAGTCACATGTAATTTCACCACATCGTCCACAGTTTGTTTTCGGATTGTTGATGTCAGTGTTTTTCCAACTGTTGACCAGTCCGTGTTTGCAAATGTCAGTGCGTTCAAACACGTTGAGTGGGAGGGGGAATACAAAAATGTCAGACAACCACTTTCGCTGCATTTTGCGATGAATCACCATGTCGAAAGTTAGTGAGTTACATAACCACATATGCAGCAACAAGCGCAGCTTGGTATCTTCTTAGCTCTGCGCTGTTGGATTGCATCCACAGAATTATGTGTGATCGGTTCGGAGCGGGTCAGCCTTGCAAAGCCATCTGGTTATCTGTTCATCAACTGACTTCAGTACGTTTGATGGGGTGGCAGCATTAAGAATTGGATTCCGACAAGTAGTTCAAAGTCTTATCTACACTCAAGGTGTATTTTCAATGAACAACACCATTTTCGCTTGCTACTGTACTCTACACCGCAAAAAAGTTGACTGTCACTTCTAACGTCAGCTAACACATGAGTCACAAAGGTTGGGAATACGCAAACCCCAATTTCAGGTTCAATTTAAAAGTGGCTGTTCAACAGTTTTTATTACAGCAAACGTACAAAAATAAGTTATTCCATAAATTCCTCAAAGTATCTTACTCGCCACAGCTTCCACAGTAAAAGAACCATAGCGGACCGTTTTGAATTAACACCTGGAAAATAGCACTGAAAGTTTCCTTAGTAGCGTATGTTCTTGTGAGATTCATGGAATATAGTCTGACGAGAAGTCGCTGTAAAAATTTTAACCTATCAATATTCTGCAGATCAAAGTGCCAATAGATTTCCTAATCACTGATCTGAGTAACGCTGTCTATGGTGTATTTTATCCAAAAACGCCATGTAAAGTATTAGACAAGGTAGAAACGTCATACGGTTTTTCCCAAGAGGGACCTTCAGAAGTTAAACCACTCCTAAGAATAGTCCACGGCAGTCATTTTGCCGCCAGCTTTCTGTGGAATTTTGTTTCTGAAGAAGCCACTTGCACTCTGCAGATGTTTTACCATGTTGTTTAGTGATCATTGGTGTAACCCATTGAGGAAGGCTATTAAACTCATACTTCAAACGAAAGAAGGGCACCATCCACACTTTTCAAGTGCCGGGTAATCACTTGTGACGCCAGTCAACGAACCGATGGCCTTTAAACTGTTTAATTCACATTAAGTTTAAGTGAATGAATTAATTTAGCATCCAAAACCTATCACTCAAGCTCAAATTTAATCTTTATATCACAAAAGACAACAACCGCGAGCTTTCGCTCCTCAGTGGCTCCCAGCATAAAAAAGTAGCCGTATTCTGTCTGGTTGTTCATATTATATATATATATATATATATATATGTATATATAGTTACTGATTTTGCTTGACCCTACCTAGTATACCAGTGAAAACAGAAGCATCATTGACAACACATTGGTGGCAACTACTGGTGTTCATTTGGGAAAACAACACTCCATAATTCATTGAAAACAACGAGGAGACTGGGATGTGGTACAAAAATATCTTATACCTAGGGCTAACCGTTAGGAGCGTTGTGCCTTCAGTTGAACAAAGCTGAAATAAATAGGTACGGGTAATACGGTCTAATCAGTTTAGTTGATCCGGCATTCTTCCCGAGCCCTACCCAACAAATTCCGGAAAGTATAGACAGCTTCGCATTACTGCTGGGGAGTGGTAGCAGGCCGACTGGTAATACCGACTGTATTTCCTGTTTCGTAAGGTTTGAGATTACATGAAAAGAAATCCATTTGATTCTAAGCCAGAGAAGTAGGGAATCCCACGACGCTTGGCTGTAGACTTTTTCACTCCATGTCGCTACCTTGGTTTACCTAATATTTTGTCAGTGAGAATTTCGAATGGAAGTTTACAGCCTTATTTGTTAGACGGTAATTTGTCACAATCAACTTGACCTGCTCTGGAAATGTCTATTGGTTACCCAGTTCTGGCTCGTGCATCACTTCATCGTGAATACACTGCATTCATCTATGCTCTGATGTGATTACAGGAAAGCAGTGACCAGAAGTTTCGCTGGAAAATACAAGTAAACAATTTTTCTGCAACCACCTGGTCAATATCCTCTTCGTGCATAAGTACTAAATGGGTAAGAAGGATTTGTGTTGTGAAGTATCCACTTGGTGACTTTGAATTGTAATCAATTTAAAGAAGGAAGCCTATCATCGAGCGCAAACTATTTATGGGTAGAGTTTTTGATGATCTTGCAGAACATTTGGTGCTTGTATTACTACTCGATATTATTTTTACATTAGTTTATCGTTTTTTGCTTTTCTGGTGCCGCGCGAATCAGGCCGTTTGTATTGAACGAACAACCAAAGAGTATTTTTAAATTTAGAGGTATTCCATATGAGCTGTAAAATATCTGTATTAAGAGGTCAACTCTCTCAAAGACTGTAGGCCATTTAAAACCCCCTCATTTTGATGGAAAAAGTATTTTGTAGTTCTTTCTTACCGGTAGTCCACCAGCATGTTGGTTATGTAATATTTTCAGTTAGCTTGCTATTATTTCAGTATGTCTGTACCCACTTCTGGAAACATTTCTCTGACCAACCACTTCGTGGGGGCCATTTTACATATTTGGTAATTTGCATAGAAAATTGGCAAATAGTATTCACCTTAATAAGAATAAAATTTTCAGGGCCCATGCAAATGCGCCGTGATATTAAGGTCATGTCGACCGAAAGTTTTCCACGAATGCAGTACAACCACTCGCCTACAAAGAGATGCACACTCAGGTTGTAGAAAAATGTGTCTGTAATTCTATGCTGTCAAAGAGAATAAAATGTCACAAGCCCAAATCAATTATGTGCCAAAATTGGTCGAAGGATTTGTTATCTTCGAAAGTATGTATGCCTTTTTCATAGGCTTTCGGATATAAAAGTTAATCAAATCGAAAGTTTTGGTTCCAGTCTTCTGAAACTATGTTCTGAAGGCTCCGTGCTGCTGAACAGACCAACCAGTACGACCCGACTGATTATTAGACATAGACGGTTTGTCTTCCTTTAGGTCGTAAAGTGAAACACTTACATGTATTTGGTTGAAGCAACATAGGTTTAGTTTGGGGTGTTGCCTGGGCAAACTGGCAATATCTCAGCCCTCGTGGCGCCTGCGGGTGGTACGGCAGATAGGCACTGATTGTCATTTTTTATTTGCCTTAGGGCCTACAATAAGAAAGCATTTGTTTTGTTGTGAGAAAGTGCTGCACATAATAACTTGCTACCCCATAAAGTAATAAGTTTTGAAGACCACCAGTAAGATATGACAACTGGACTTCAACCCCTTAATTCACTTTGACGTTTCTGTAGAAGTAGATTTTTCCACAGATCGATCAGCTGGTCTGAACTCGGTAGACACCATAAGATTTCTCCTTGCATTGCAAAGCGGACCGATGAAACTCCATACTCACAGTACTCTGTGCCGACTGTCTTTTGAATGGTTGAATTAACTTCACTGAACTTCCAGGAATCAGTGACCAGATGTGCTGACCAATCAGACTCTTTTCTATAGTAGGTCAGCAGACCCACGCCAAAATTTCTAGCCACCGTGACTATAGATATCAGAAAAAAAACCTGTGCCGTAATTCACCTTACTAAAATGTAATGGGTGATCAGAATCATTTATATTCAGACGAAATCACACAATAATTCCACAAAAATTCAACTCTTTTGTATTTGATGTTAGGGCCTGTAATTTCGCACTTGAAATAGTGATATTTTCGAAACACAAAACTTGCTCGTTGGACTAAAAAGGGAAAATCTAATTTTCCAACAAAATATTTGACTTTGCTGCTGGTTCTCTCTGGGTCCAACACATAAGAGAGTTTGAAATAAATATGACAACAGTTTTTTATTAAGTAGACAGCTAACTTGAATGATCTTGTTCTCATTTCTAACACTGAGGACTTCTGAAAAAGAGGCGACAAGGGTCTCGAATTTTTGATCCACTAAGTTTATTGATCTGAAAGTTTAATTAGAGAACTGTACAAAATAACAACAGGTTTCCGACTACGTATTTTATCAGAAGGAAGTAAAAGGAGCGGATGCTTTCGATCCGGAGAGATGTTCAACTTGCACTTGGACGTCATGACCACACCTTGTTGCTTGCAAGATGAAGTGAAAGTCGAATAGAAAAGGTCCACTAATTCACAGCCAATAAAATTAATTTCTCCGGTGGCTTGAAGAAATTACTCTGCGGGCATGGAAGTTAAATTATTTAGTAATTCTGAATTAAAATTTAAATTCAAGCGAAATAACAGTAGCAAAAAACACATGAGCTTGACACAAAGCGCTAACAATCACCTCTTATTGGGTCCATGCATAGGCAAAGTGGACAAATAGGCGGAAATGCTACTCAATGATGTAATATTAGTGTAAATACAACGACAGTGTCTAGAAGGTAGGCAGGTAGATAGATAGAGAGATAGCTAGATAGATAGATAGATAGATAGATAAATAGAATAATAGATTAGCTTTTGGGCCAAGGCAATGTCAAAACTGTCTTTTTTGCTGTGAAGGAGAAGGGTCATTTATCAGGACGGTGATTACTTCGGCGGTTTTGGGAAAAATGTTCCAGCCTTGCTACTTTGAGCTGGAATATAATGGTGAGTTTTGCATCACACAGTTGACTATTCACAATCTTCATACGGAACAATATTGTCTGATAAACTGCAGGAACTGTGTATATTATTTTCACGTTTTCACGATAAAATTTTCTCTCAGCAGGTGTTTATGGCAGTTCATGACGTACCAACTGACAGTGGAGAGTTTTATGGTCGCTAAGATAATTATGACCATTGGATTCAAACTTCATTTCATTTTTGACAGCCACAGAATTTGCTTTTTTCAAGCGCCAAAAGTTTAACAAAAATGTGAACGAGTGGCCAAAAACTACACCACATATTCGAAAACAGCTGTTAGTGACTATTTATATATTTTGTAGGTGAATTGGAATGTTGATTGACTAATGATCAGGGATGTTGCTGTTTGAAATAGAATAGAACAATAGAAATGTTTCAATCTTCGCACCGTTTGAACTTGAAGGGCAGATCGATAATCTATAGGATTAGTGTTTGTGGATGTATGCATGTGGGCTTTATTTCATGGCTGGCTATGTTTGGATAACAGTTTGCACTTGCGTATCCACGAATTATGGGTTACTGTTAAATTATTATTATTACTTATTGACATTAAGTTGTAAAAGTAAGGTTTCCGGGGACGCTGGGTAGAATTTAACATTAATTTTTACTTTAATTAGTACGACTTGCTCACTAATCTAAGGTATACGTTAGTTTTGCTTTCGGAATTGTTCCACCATCTTGTACGCCAACCGTATGTTATCAAATTCTACAGGAAAACCTCGTGACATCTGAAAAGGATAAAACATACCCCGCGACCGTCCGCACGCCATCAAGCAATATATGTAAACAAGCCATAACGGGTCAATCTTTTTTCCCAAAACCAGTCATTTTTATGGATAATAAAAGTTTTATTTTACAGAAATTCCGTGTATGAGGTCATTTAAATCAGAGGATATATTAACAGGTCATTGGCTTCGGATACTACCAACATTGGTAATCGCATATACTTTCAGCCAGAAGAAGGTTTTCTAAAAAACAATACCTCTGGAACCGCCTTCTATTTTCGTAGCTTGACCCACTCATACGTCTTTTATCAACACAGTATGTTGGTTCAGATGCAGCTCTCGTTGCACTGGCTGGAAGCAGCATTTATCGGTCAGCTTGCACATGCTCGCGCCACAAAAGTGTGGACCTGTAATATAAGGTAACATGCTCCAATCAGGTACATCTCAATGCGGCTGCTTCTTCTCCAGTTCACCAACTTTGCCCCAACGAAACAACAATGATGTATCCGTAGGATTCTTCCCGACTGGCATGGCCCAAGAATGCTAACAATGGTGTTTTATCAGATGAATTGAACACAGAACCAATTACTGCACTCAAAGTAAAAATCTACTTCAACAAGGCAAATAGGACACCTGAAGTCCATTGTTTAAGTGATGATTGAGAAATCACGACTAAATAGCAGGTACGCAATCAAAAGCTGTATGGTATAAACAAGTAGTTGAGGACTTATAAATTTACCGAAAGAAACGACTAATATTTGAGTTTCGAAGGCCGTAGGACAAATATGTTTATCTGCAAATCACATTCGTGGCAACAAATGACCCAAATGCATCTCTGGTTTACAAAACTTTTTAAATGAATATACTGCACAAAGCCGAACCTCTGACTTAGTTGGCGCCATAGTTGAGAAATTGCAATATATTTTCCTGACATAGAATAATTTAGCTTAAAATTACCTTCTAACTTTTGATCTAAATGGGTCTAACGAACCTGGGTTCTAACGGTCCAATGCTTAATCGTGCCATAACTAACCGCAGGTTTCATGGTAAGAGGACAGAAATATCTTTGAAAGGAGTGTACTACGAAGCATGGGGCACAGTAACAACTTTAGCAAACTTTTGCACAAGTTGGCCTTCAAAAATTCAGGCAACCTTTCTTAGATTTTTTGGTGACCTGATAGTAACAACGCATGGAGTATTCTAACTCCTTTTCTGTTTCTGAATACGGCGATCGAAAGTTGTGCAACTACAGACACTGCCAAGTCGCATTATCCCTATCCGACATCGACTGGATTTGTGGCCAAAAACATAGTGAGCCCAATATATTACATGAAAGGTGACAAAGAACTGTCAAGAATCCGGATTGCATCATGACCCAGAAAACTCAGGACATATCTTGCTTGAACGACCAATATTATGCCAGCCTATGAAATCTATAGCTATCTTTCAAACTTTTGGAGACGCTGTGGTTAGCTCGAATGATCTGATGAAATACTGCTCATTAAATTGGTCCTACAAGTTTTCAGAAACATCCGGTCATCAAATCTCTCTATCATACGCAGACTTGACTAGTCTAGGTGGTTTATGCTTCTATAACACCAGGACAAGATGTTTAAAACCCTGAGTTACCTTTATCTGCATTGTGAAGTCATATGACTTCTCCCTGCCTTGACGAAAATGTGTCCACCGGGGGAGCCAAGAAAGTATCTAGCCATGACTTCCATTTGTTTACCTGATAGCTACCTCGCTTGGGGAATGTTATGTGCTCATGATATCGTCCAGTTACACTTGGTCGGTTAAGGGTTAGTGGCTTACGCATTCCATATTCTTATAGATGGTAAAATGTATGAAATGAAAAGCAGTCCGATGGAGAGCAATGAGTTTTTTCGGATCGGTGACATACTACTAGTGATAGGTGCACAATTCAAACTGTTAGTGACAGACGTGTTTCAGTGCAAGGTGTACATCGCTTGCAGTGTGGACTCATCTGGCAGGTAGACACAGACACATAATCGGCTGTGTCATTTTGCGGCAAATAGATCTTCGTAATATGTTGATGACAAAAAGTAATGTGCGGGGCTGATTGCAGTACGGCTCTCTCCTTGTTGCCTGATAAAGTGCGCATCGCATGTTGTGGATCAGAAGAAAACTATTTCAAGTTAGACATGAGAAAGCTGAAGACCGAGAAAACTGCATGGACGTTTGGGAAGTTCTGGAGCACAGCGAATGACCGAGCCCCAAACATCCGAAAGCCAGTGGGTCAAAATAAAGACACGTATTCAAGCAGCTGCTGTAGATGTGACTGAGTTAAAGGAAGAGCGGGGACAACATTTGTTTGACGAGAATGACTTACCCATATCCATCCTGCTCCTGGAGAAGATCCGACAAATACGGAGGCCAAAGAGCAAAACATAAGTGCCAGGACAAAGCTTCTGAAGCAACTGCAAAAATATAGTATGAAAGGTGGACCAAACGGAGCGAACAGATTCAATTGTACTCGAATCGCTGTTACTAGAACGAATTCGTTTTTTAAATCTATGGCTCAAAAGTCCAACATCTCCAACCGATACAAGGCAAACAAACTGGTGAAAAAACTAAAAAAGTGAACGAAATTCTGGTAACTTGGAAATACCGCTTTCCAACTCTATTCAACTAGGTAGGAAATGTTGATTTGAGCTATATAGCATACCTGCTCCAACGAACAGTGAAGACCCACTTGGCCGACGTGCTCACACCGCAAAATTGTTGAGACGCACAAACCAACAACAAAAGGAGAGAAACGGAATTAAAGGACAGAACTAGATTCTCCAGCTGCTGTGCACAGTATGAGAGACAAAAATGTTCCACAAATTTCAAGAATGGATTAATAAATCCTGCGTATAAGGAGAAGATAAGTTGGCAGAGGACCGGTAACTACTGCGGAATCAGCAACCTATGTACATCAGACAAGGTCATGGCTTTCATGCTGCACAAATGACTAGTGTCTGGCATCTTGGAGAAAAAGTTTCTAAGAAGCTGTGTGGAATTCGAAGTAAGTGAATTACCATTGACTTACTTTTTGAAGCTTGATAAATCTAAGGAAAATGTCGTGAATAGAATCGTATATGGACTTCGTCACAACCTTCAGCCCAGTCAAGAGAGAGGCGCTGTGGACCACCCTGGTCGCCCGGATAAATTCGCCAACCTCACCAAAGCCACTCATACTGGGAGGAAAGTCCAAATGCGGATCTGCGGAACCACCTCCAACGATACCGAGGTCATGCAGGGGTGTATTCAAACCTAATTTTTTTCAGTCACCATGTAACAACCATCTTTGCGGAGATGGTTTACTACTGCAAAGATGGTTAACTAATCCAAAAACGGCTGGATGGTTGTCTGCTCAGTTTGAAGTGTTTCCTAACCAGAGCGGTGCAGCACGAGTCCAGTGTCCGTATACTGCAGTTTCCGAGAGACTGAGCCTCATTTTCTCATTCTGATGGAAAGTCACAACGGGAGACCACGGCGTTTAGATTAGCGGCATCTCGTTTGGACCCAGATGTAAACGTCCGTTTATTATCAGTTTACTTAGGGGATTAAACCTAAAACACAACATATCCTGCTAAACGGTTGTGAGACAGTGTGCTGAATGGATTTCTCCTAACTTGGAAACCCATTATCCACAAACCTGACACCTGACGACGGAACAAACACACGAATCGCACCGCATTTGGTCTCATAAAGTAATGCGTCTAGAGCAATCACCATTTGCGCATTAACGTCAAGATAGCAGTATATCGGGCTGCTGTACTCTCTTCAGCACTATACGGAACCTAAACCCGGACGTTATAAAACTCTGTCTATGCAAAATCAGGTAGAACGACAGAATACAGAACATCAAGTATTTCGAAGTACAAACTTTTTTGAAACTAAGTGCGATGCTTAACCCACTGTGGCGGCTGGGTAACTGAAAATGAATGCCTGAACTTCGTGGCCCAAAACTGTCGGCCAACTACAAAACGGCGGGGACTTCCGAAATTCCGCTTGTAAGTTTAAGAAATTGTAGCTTGCATTTTGCGTGAAGGAAGTCACTGGTACTGAACAAGATGGTATGGAGAACGGCTACCAGTGGAGCGATGAGACGCGATGTGTTGCAATGCTGCAAGACAAACAAGTTATTCCTCAACGCAGCGTTGAGCAAGTAGACTTGCGCAACCTGTGAGCACACGTGCCTTGTGAGATATCAGCATACTCACAGGTGTACCTAATAAAATTGACTACTTGGAACCACCTCCTTATAAGTTCCCCTCACACACTGTCATCCTAAGGATGATAGAATCACTACCCATGGAGTTATTGGAATACTACCAGTTTTTCCAGTACTATTGTAACGGTGTGATTTTGTATAGGTGTCGGTAACTACTGCATGGTGTGATACTGGGGAATTGCGGCACTGCGCTGAAACCTAAAGGACTTGAGGTATGCTGCCGTTACTCCGACAGCAAACAAGTGACTGCTTCCGGTGCCCACTGTTACACCATCATGTTTTGAAGAATGATAGCTTCGATGGACTTTAGTGTTCAGGATGTAGCACATTCCATTTGACTCAAAGGATTTTTCACACACGATGAAAGTGGACTCGGTTAAGAAGACCGAGAAGCCTTCTGTATGCCATCCAGGTCTTGCTACCTTATAGTGAAGACAACACAATAGCTCAGTATACTGCAACCTTGTTAAACGTCAAGGTTGCGCACATGATGACAGCTGGAGAAGCGTTTCTTAAAGCGACTTTATTGCGTGCCTTGCCAACAGTTGTTATGAGAAAAAGCCCGAGAAGTCGGAGTGTCCACCCAATGAAAATGGATTTTTACTTATAATACCTGTGTAAGTAAACTATCCGAACGCGTCGAAGGAACACGTTTACATAATCTTGCAAATAAATAAGGCGCTGGACGATTTTCAGTGTCTCGACAGAGAGTCAGCCTCTGCTCAAAATGGAAAGTTTCTGGAATAATGTCTCAACTCTGACTACATCCTGCATGTTCCAAACGTGCAAAGTCTCCCGATTGTGTACCTTGTGTGCATTCTTGATCACTTAGTATGAGATTATGCTGTTAAGTCATGTCACATTTTATAGTATCCCGAATGGTCATCAAAGTATGGTTCCAGAGTGACTTTGCATTTCCAAGACTTTTGAGAATGTTTCAGATATAGAGGAATGGCAATCTTGTTTTTCAAACTCATTTCTGGAAGTAAGTGCCATCTTGCTCTCCTGACCCGAAAAACCAACAAATGAAACAATAAAAATTACACTAACAGTGTAAACTTATGGTGGAACGGAGAAGACCTTAGAATTTCTGTTCGGTGACGGAAATGCACCAGAGATGGTAGAAGTAATTTACTGGCCTCATGCTTAAACCGGGTTCAGGTGAACCCGGATTAACTGGGCATCATAGTAAGATCTTTCGTGAAAGAAGACCTAGTAGAAAACATCACAAATAAAACGAAAGTGCAAATCGCAGCATCACCAACTTGCTTGTTATAATGAAGTTCACAACAATCCTCGTCAGCATCGTCGCCGTCGTCCCCAGTATCATCCTCACCATCACCGTCATCATCAATCCCATCGTCAGCATTATCGTTAGGACTATTTTCGGCGTCCAGCAACGTGTGTGGGTAAGTGATTGGCAACGACTTTGCACGACGTAATTAATTACTACGAAATGCGACCAAAATTGTCAGTCATCTTGTCTGAGGATGTCACTTTAGCCAACCCCCCTGCTGAAAATAAATAATCTAATGCGGACTCACTCCTTGTACGCATTCAAAATGTTACACAAATAAACATCTCATTTATTTTCCAAATCCTGTAAGTTTCGTGCGGAAATCCAGCTCAGATTTCTGTCTCGAAGGTTAGCGCCTAAAGTAAGAACGTCATGCTGAGTGGTAGGAGTTTGTTGACGAAATAAAAACTCACTGGCCGCATATGCGGGTCGTCCGTCGTCCGTCTGCCTTCTGGTTTTTCTTATCATGATGGCCAACATAATTAGCTAATCAGTGCTTATCAGTGCAAGTTATTGGGCTGGCTCCGATCTAGTCTGGCAATTACCTTGCTCCTTCTCACAGTGCTGCACCGTTAAAAAACGAACTAACAGAAAGCCGCCATAGAAAAAAACCCTTGTCAAATGGGATCTGCCCCATTTCAAACTCCTTTAGATTAAACGAACTTCCCAGAAAAATGCAGAAGATATCCTGTGCTTCCAGGAATAGCGAATTTGTTTCCCAAAGTGGAACCATCACGATGGACTGACCATGAACAATATGTCTAGCGCTGCAAGGCAACTGTCAAAAAAGGACCGAGTTCCGCAGTGCCGCTTACTAATTATCTAATCAAGTCAGTAGCTTTTATAGAGATAAACTGGTTTAGTCATGTCAAGTCAGGTTAATTCAAGTCAACCCAAGCCAAGTCAAATCAACATGAATCAACCCAATGGAAATTTTATGCGCTAAAGTGGGAATTTCCAGCATGTAAAATCGAATTTCATAAAATAATCAAATTTTAAGCCCATGAAACTTTAACCTTGGACATGAAGCGTTTGAAAAAAGAATTATTTAAAAACTAGTTTTTTATCCCAAAGGCAATGTAAATTAGATATCAGGTCCTTGGGAGAGAACCGAATTAATGTTGGTTTCAGTAGCGGAGGGCAGCAATGTGATTTTGCACCGCATTCCGAAAGTATAAGTGGTTCCACATAACCGGACTTTGGAGATAACTCCGAGAAAAAAGCTTAAACGAGCGGAGTTGTGCTTTTCCTCCAGACACTAAATCTCGAAACCACATTCGATTATCTTGCACTACGAAGTAGTCCTTCTTAAGGAGTCCGATGAATGCAATGGAGGGCTACAAATCTCATGTGGGAGGATGGAGCTGGTTGAGGTACACAGAGAGTCTACATACCCAATAGCCTTGGTCCTAATGGACAAAGTACTGTTCACGGAACTGTATGGAGTGCTAGTGCAACGCAGTGGGACCGAGTAAAATTACCAGAAACAGTTATTTTCAAATATTTCACGGCATTGTTTTAGGGGGGAAACTTCTTTGGCTATGAGAGTAAGAAGTTAAAGAGTATGTTTTCATAATTATTTGTACTAACAAATCGTCACATTTTGGAATATTGAGGGACAGAGGAAGCTCCTGGTACCAATTTACAGAGTTGTTCATGCTGTTTGTAAGTTATATCTTGCTTGGAGACTGACCTGTGGGACCCATTACGGCACCGTTTACATTTAATGACGGAATCAGAAACAAGAATTCAGTGGACTAAAAGGCGGTAACAGAAGGCATATAGCATGCATTCCTGGGAAGTTGGGACCACCTGGAATCATGTGTTGCAAAATGTTTGTCGATTAGCTGCTTGAGCTTTCTGCCGTTGGGTGTTGTAATGAACCTTGCTTGACGTTACCAAAAGTGAATGAACCACCTATGTGGTTTGCTGCACTCTAAACCTCCACAGACAAATGTCTGAACGTTGGCTTAAACTTACTCTTTTTCAGCCACATCAACTCCGTAATCTGGACTTTAACAACCATCATGTAGTCTACCTGGTACCTTTCCAAAGTAGTTTAGGAGATAGACTATTGGCCGTTGTAAGGATAAGGAACACCAAGCAACAACTATTAGTATTTCTGGATCTCCTCATCAAGTCAGCTTGGTTACCATATCATAGTGATGGGTTTCGTGGACCAGAATATGTCTGGCTCACAGCATAACAGCCTGGCAAGAAAATGCGTGCGCAGCTATTGAGCAAGAATAACTGCAGACCCATTCGCACAATCAAAATTTCAATCGTGTCACATATAACTTAGGCTGCTCAGATGAGCAACTCAAGCGAGTTGTTCCAAGTTGTCTACAGAGTGCACCCTAGGTTACTGATGCCAATTGAAAGGCGTGACTTGGAAGAAGCTGAAACAATGTGAACCAGCACTTATCTGCTAAAATCGAGTCTTACAAACTTTGAAAATGCTTTGGCCGGATGATACACACTGCGAGACCAACTCTTCATCTAGTTAGACGGAATTTTTTGCATAGTTAACCTATGTTGCTGCTCACTAATTTAAGTCGCCGAACGGATATTAAATGCCCGTTTTAGCTATCAGCATTTTATGTTAACCACCAGATGTGTTGATATGACAGCGAGACCGCGGGAACATCTGGCTTTCTGAATAACATGGTGATTTGTTCAGTTAACGATATATTCACAGTTTAAATGAGGCATTAGGCATTGAAACCTAAATTAAGGTAGTCGCTTAACCGCATGCAGTATGCCAATAGATATTAGGTGTGCCAAAAATTCAGTTGCAGATATCATATTCTTTGTCTGGTTCGTGTTCTTTCGTTAGTGGTATGAGTTTTTAGGCCCTCAAGACACGTTTTAGAGAAAACAACCATGATAATTTTAATCAAGTATCTCAAACAAAACAACTTTCTCATGATAGTGTGAAGTGTGTGAATATATTTTGGAATTTTCGAAGGGGGATCTATGCCAAAAAGCTGAGAAGCACTGTTCATCGACACTGTGCGTCCCACAAATACTCAATGCTTGGAACCCGCAATCTTCCGGCCAGTGTTCGAACACTTGACGTTTCGCCATGAGCGGTTGATCAGCAGTGTGTTTAACCGGCACTTATACAGGATTTAACGCCACTCATCCTTCGGTCACGTAGTTCACATCACGAAGTCACGACATACCCACTGAAAATTCCAAAACGTCCCCACACTGCCAGCAGTCTATAAGGAAGTCAGAGGACGAATAACTTCTGAAGAAGAATGGAACTTCCATATGAGAAGTCTTTACTCGAGGAGCCAGTCAACAGATATGACCACGGGATAAGTTCCGTGATTGAAATGTAAATGGCACTTTATCCTGTCTAAGTGGGGTTTAATCATTGCCGATTAGCCGCTTATGGCGGAACGGTTGAGTCCAAACCGCTAACCGAGAGGTCGCAAGTTAGCAGCCTCATGGAGATTCGTAAGATGCGCGATTTTAGATTTCTAAAAAAAGAATGAAGCAACTATAGGTGATTCTTGGCTTTTCAGCATAGACTGGCTTCGCTTACAGGAAGAAATATGAATCAAGAATTTCCAATGGTTAGATGAAACTTGCACACTATCGCTTTGATGTAGATCAGTAAGACAAAGAATAACAAAGGTCGTAAAATGTTGGCTGTGGAAGTGCATTTTTCTGTGGAGTACTTAAAAAATCTGGATTAGATAGGACGGTAGCGTAGCAATAGCAGTGTGCCCGATACCGGTTACAGAAGTCATGAATATGTCCATGGTAACTAAAATAAATGGGCCAAAATCTTCGGCTGAGATCATGAGGCAAAGAAGTATATGCTGTTTTGCGGTCAAACGCATCATCTGCTGCAACCAGGTGCTTTTTTATCAATGACTTTGGGCTCCTGGTCTCGAGTTGAATGTTCCGGCTTTTCTGCACCAGTGATAATTTGGGCCAATGTGAAGTGGGTTTGGAAGCTCATTGGACCAGTTGCCGTACAAGAGTCATTGCAATGATTCAGAATTTTCGGGAAAATGGGTTCAGGATGTCAAAAGCCAACCCATTTATTTGGCGGACGTAAACAACGTCTAGCAGATAGCTGATCAAGCTGACTGATTTTTGTGTTACAGTATGTGACCACACCTGATATTACAAGGTGATTGGAATGGTACTCGTTTCACTTAGACGAATACCTCCGAGGACATAACGAGTAATCAGACCTGGCTTATGTATTAGTCTATGTCCCGGGTTTGTACCTTCATGGTTTCTTATTAGGGGGAGCGTTCACTGAGGTTGAAGGTTAAGTTCAATAAACCTTGTTGTTGGTGGTACATGCCGACTCTTCGTCAACTAGGAACAGAAATTTTTTGACCTATTCTACGTTTTTCGCAGCACGAAAAGGATACGATTTCCGTTATGATGACTGTGATTTACTGTGAGCTACCAAAGTAAACAAGCAGTGTTTTCGAAAACGCAAAAGGTGGTAATGGGCATAGGTAGGAAAGGCAACTGCATATTCATTTTGAGTGTAACCCCAAAATGTGCCGTTAATGCAACCTGCAAAAGCCTATCAAGCGTGACACCCGCAGTGACACCCTGTCCGTTATCAGTAATCGTTTTAGGTTTTCCGTTAAGTAACTTTTATTTAGGGCCTTGAATGAAGGCCAATATGCTAAACAAGGAAAAAAACGTAACTGAAAAATCTAAAAAGCGAATTATTTTTTTACTTACGTTTCAAAATTATCTGTTTTGTGATGCTCCATTTTATTGTGAGCAAATCCACAAGATCATTCTTTTTTTGTCTAGCATGTTGATCCAGATTCATAGTTCCAAATGAGAGCTACCCATTTGAGAGTTCAAAACGATTACCAATAATGGACATGGTGTCAACGCAGATTTCTTTTACAAGGAGTGAGTCCATTTGACCAAAACGGTCGGCAGTTTTACCGTTTGTCTAGTGCCAAAAGATACAAGATACGCAAACCTTGTTTCCATCTTTTCGACTTGCCTATGAATTTGTTTGCAATGAGACACCTTGATGAAAGAAACATACCACCTGTGCATAATACGGATCAAACTGGACTTCGGTAAAATACTCTATAAAAGTCAGTTGCATACGAAAGACGGTTTAGTTGAATGCAACAGCTGAATACGTAATAGGAGAGCAATTCAAGTATCAAACGCTGCGAATCCGCTCTGTGAAATATTATTACGGAATACTACATCACTTAGAGCACACTGGACTTCTCAGCAGACTTGCGTCAAGATGGACAACGCGTTTAAAAGCATGCATCCACGACAGTCACATAAGACGTTGTGTATCTTTGCAACCTATTGGAATATGCCAAAAATAGGAAGACAAGAAGCAATATCTGATAGTAGCTAGACCTCAAATAGAGTAAGTTAGTTTGGTCAATTAGGACAGTTTCTTCCAGGCAAAATTGTTCCAACAGCACATCTGAAAACAAAATTCTGAGTAGTCAGCCAATATTTGGAAGTTACCTGGTTTCCTAGGTAAGCACAGCGCACTGCGTACTGCCTTAAACCGACTGATTTTTGTAATACAAAAATGAGTATTTCATTCCCAGGTCTTGTGCGTCCACCACATCCACCGTGATGTTTTAGCTAATTGCGAAAGGCAGCTGCGACACGGTGAGAAAAAGAGCCCATCGACTTTGTTTTTGGTCACAGGTGCAAATACACTGATCTTAAAATGCACGCAGCCTTGTAGGTTCACAGCAGTCTGTAACAAGTTCTGCCTTTCATTCTTTTATAAGGGTTTGACTTTTACCACCGTTGCTCATCGAAATGCGGTGCTTCAGACAACCGCTCCAGAAGAATCTAGGCCACTGTCTTTGAAAAAGACGTGGTATAACGAACAATGGTTTTGTCTCCGCACAGCTCTAAAAGATTCTGATCACAGCCTGATGAAGACGCCAGTTTCGTGAAATAGTTTTGTCTTCGCTGGCAAGGCTCGAAAAATAGCCAGTGTAGGACGAACATGCAAGCATGATTCACTAATCTTTCGTACCCGTCTACTTTACTATCGAAAGCTTTTATGCAACTCCTGCGTATTAGTGCACACGAGCAATGGAGAATAAGTGTACCGGGTCACACTAGCCGGGGCCATGGTTGCAAAAGCGCTGAGATACAGGTATAAGTACAATAGCCCTTTGAAAGAAAATTCCTCCCATAGGAACCGGCTTAATTTTTTAGGCTGAAGAGGCGTACCACTACTAGTCGACTGTGTAAGAGCTTACTTTCTTCAAATTTTTTATCTGCTTTAATATACACTGAATGTTGTGCAGTTATTTTGTAACCCAATCTTGCAATAGAAAAATGAGCTTCTCATAAAAGTAACATTTTTTCTATTAACTGCGTCACGAGGGTCAACATTAGGCATACTGACTAATTACGTAGTATAACATTCATCTCCAATGCTGCTCAACGTCTCGAATGATTGACTGATTGCTATTTGATGGTCAAAGATTAGGGACTGCCGCCAACGGAGATAGAAGTAGAAGTCGGTCGGCTGTAAAACCGTTTCGGTGTCTAGCTTCCATGCCACCCGAAGGAAGCACGAGGGCTGGGATAGTGCCAGGTTGCCCAAGCCTAGACAAGAGAAGTCGAGATGCAGAGGTCAGCAAATTCGCGCTCTAACCACTGAGCCATCTCGCCGTCGTCAAGACAGATAACGTAGGTTTTACTCTGGACCGGGTGACGTCTTGTTCAGCACTTTACTAAATGTTTGGAAACGATAATCCATTTAGGGGACCAAAGAGGAGTTTGTTGGTATAAAGAGCATGTGAACAACGTAACACGGTGTCCTAAATTTAGCTAGTCCCATCTTCAAGTAAGTGAATATCGTGGTAAAAATAAATGGTACAAACAGGTTGGAAAACAAGGACCGTATGTACTTCATGATACCTTTAAAGAATAGCTTTTTATCTCTGGAAAAATTCATGGAGGACCTTTCTTCTACAAGTGACATCCACTAAGTCAAATAACTTGTTAAAAAACATATCATGTTGTTGAAAAATTACAAAAATTTGCGGTCGCTTGCGAGGTGATGAAACATTCGTTGCATCTCACTAAACTCCAACAAAAGGTTCTTTTGTTTAGCCGAAGTCAGCTCGGCATCATTTTACTGTCCAAAACACGTGCATCATCTTTTGCTTTCATCAACAAGTATGCCACTATGTGTAGTAAATTCTGACCGTAAAAAGTTGCATTTATTCTGATTGTTCAGCAATCCACTCTTAAATTTACAGTTATATTTTTAAGCAAGATTTTTCAGCTGCAAATCTAAAGCTTCCTGAAAAGTCTTTTGCCATATAATGCTCCTCAAACGTCCACAGGTCATTTTGACGTGGACTGTGTGTCCTGTAATTATCCGTTAAATTGTAAGTGTTATTTTGCGGGTAGAAGACACTGGAATGACAACTTAGGCTTGTATAAGGCTGTTGAAGATGCAGGCATGTATTCAGAAAATGAGGCGGTATTCCGGTCAGATGTAAAGTGATTTCTGGAATAGCTCTGTGACTATCCAGAGACAAAAATTTATTTCTGCTTTAGAGTATGGCGTTGCTGTTCACTTAGATTAGCCGAATCGATGGTGATTTTCGACCGAAAGCCTCATTTCCTTCAGTTCTGTTTAATTTTTCGCTACAAACCATAAGCAAACAGTACGATGGTTCCAGCTGTGAAAGTCATCATTTCTCTTCGCAACAAAATTTTTGTTCGGGAATACATGGAAGCTTTTCTCGTTTCTTCTGCATTGAAGGTAAAGCACCGTTGAAATTTGTCCAGGACACAATAAATCCGTTCCACCCAGGGAGCTGAGATTGTCCTATTAGATAGGCGTCAATTTTGTGCCCCCACCCGATCTTTATTTAGATGATAGATAGATGCTGTCTCTTAGCCATGTGCATTTAGATAGATTTAATAGAACGGCTTTACTTCATTTATTTCATCTGGCCCCACCACATCAATGCGGAGTTCACAACTTAGATGAACCGTACGGCTTCTGCTAACTAGGAACTTCGTGACAATTATTTCGCGAAATACTTTCTTGTTCAAATCAGCAGCTTCCGTCATCGATTCCATAAATAAAAAGTTTCCATTTTTGGGGTTTCACAGTGAAAAGCGGTCTAAAATACACAAGGCAACCATATATTACAAAATTTGATAGTGCGAGACTTGGAGACCTCCATGATTCCTCAGAATTTCAGCGAACATTGCGAAAATAAAATTCGATTACTAGAGGAGCTCACGCACTCCATTTTTAACTTTTGGGGAGAGATAGACAAGTCAGGGATGAAATTCTAAGGTTTTTTAACTCGAGCATATCAGCATCTCACGTACACCACTAATGAGTCATCATTAATCTGCGTACACTTGAGTACATGGACTGATCACGCGTCATTGGAGACATTCCCTCAGTAAAGCCTGCCGGAAGCCTGTTTATAAGTTAAAGATCGATGTACTGGGTGATAATTATATGTGGACAGCACTAGACTTCCATGGGAGTAAGTCAAGCTCTCGGACGTACCGGTGAAGCAGCCACTCAGTCAGCTTGATGACTAAATTTAAACACGTGATAAAGTGGTTCGTTACCACATACACATGCGCACACGCAGTTAGTGCGTCCAAAACAGAGACCACACGGCAGCACTCAAGGGCATCTCAAAATAATACACTAAGTGTAAGCATCTGATAAATCCCTAGAGAGATTCTATTGGTTGCATAAATCCTCTCTCCTGCTTCTGTTATAAACGGAGTTTAGATTGTGTTCTGCTCCTAATGAGCGCTCGTGAGTTTTAATTTCTGCATTTAAGAGAGCAGTCCTGCTTTTGGACTGTTTGGATCAAGAGTTGTAAGCTTGGCATTGGGGTTTACCTGCAGGATCCAGTCTATTAAGCATGCTGATGCCCAGTTATAAGCAGTAGTAATACCAACAACCGCAAAGCCTGCTTACTGGAATAAAATGTTAAAAAGGAGGTGCCGGTTGAGTTCTGCATTGATCGGTTGAGTACATAGTTCGTGAATCAAGTCAAATCATTTTTTTATGAGGAGCGAAACCCTAGACACGCAGATGGGACAAGAGGTTGCTCCGAGGAGGCACAGGAAGCCAGCAAAGCAAGGATAAAAGTAGGTGCATTTAGCTGTGAGTTGTTTTACTGATTGACTTGCCTTCAATAAGGAAGTTACTCTGTTCTCCCTGATAACAAGTGAGATATGAACTCATAATAATACATGTTCTGCCCAATGCAGTGTTGAAAGCTAAGTTTAAGCTGTCAGGTTGCATATGGCATGATCGCATATCTCAATATTGATAAAGTATATCCCTCAAAAGGTTGTTCTCGATGGTTCAAGTGATCAGAAAGTTGTAAAAGAAGGGCGCGGAAAGGTCATTATAGATAAGGAAAAAGGTACGCTGGTATAAACCACAAGGTAATAAACTATGAATTCACTACTCTCGACCGTTTCGCCATATTATCTTGCTAAAGTGAATAGATGCTTTCAGATGCAAGCACAAACCATAGGCTGGTTTGAGTTGCATTTTACTTAAAACTGTTTGGATGCACCAGGCTTCTTTAGTTAATGAGCCCCATGCTATTTGCTGGTCTCCACAGTGCGCGGTTTTGACAAGTGTGTAGATATATTCTGTCCCCAAACAAGCCGGTGATTATGGGCGAGAGCTCACGAAATAATACCCAAAGTTTGTTTTGCAAGTTCAATGTCAGCGAACTAAGCAAAACTCAGTGAAATTTTTAGAAAAATATTTTGACTTATTTTTTTCCACCACAGACCATGTACAGCTATTTACCAAAGAGGTACCATCTGGATTTTAAGCCAAAATATCCGACCAAGGTTTGGTTGCATCCCTTATTAAATTCTCCGTTGTGGCCTTTGCTTGGGTAGTCAAAAAACCACTTATCAGTCCCGAGGGGCACCATGCAGATGCCACTGTGCTTGTTCTTGACAAAGAGCTGGATGTTACTTCTACGGGTAACGATAACTCCAAACGTTCTTCACTGGGTGGCAGATTAGATAAACTGGATAAAAATTGGACACTATTCTATGCGAGGCCTGGATGAAGACAGTTTAGGGTGACTCCATGACGGAAGGGTTTGCTTCAAGCTGAATCATCCTCTTGGGGCAAAAGACTGCAACATCCAGGATGTTGCGAGGTGTGCGACGATGGAGAAGGCTAAAAAATCTCCATTTATTGGGTACTTTACTTAACCGGTCCAAGCTTTACGTAGGTTTTTGTTAACTATGTACTTCCTTCCTGTTAAACTTTTAGTTCAGTTTACGGAAGTTTACCAACGCAAATCGGTAAAACAAGGGAAAAATTTAATTGACCTTGAAATGGAGAGTTCATGTACATGTAGCAGAAACAAGTCAGCTGTGAATTTCAGGTGCATGGGCGAGAAGTACAACCAGCGCCTTCAGTAACAGTCAGTAGAGTAACCTTCCGATAGGCAGGAGATCGGCGGTTCGGATATATCTGTCAGACGTGTGTTTTCACTAATGAGCTATATTCGTGAATCTTCTTTCAGGAGCCTATTAGTGCTGTGTTGTCAAGTTTAGAAGTTGTAAGTACCTTATTTTTACAAATATTTTTTATTCTTCTCGACTGTTTCAGTTACTGGCACACACTACTCCAATGAGAGTTATTTGTTCGGACAACATTTAAAAACTAGTCGATTATTCTACAGAGATGTGCGGAACTGTCACGTTTTCGGTCGAGTTATAGAAAGAGGCTATAGGAAAAGTAGGAATCAACAAATTTTACAGTAAAATTTGTGCGTCAAAGTCTTTCACCATTTACAAATAAGCTAAGAAAAGTGAAAGCCAGTGGAAGCGAAAAAGCGAATATGTTCTCATCGTCTACGATCACAAGTTTATTCAATGGACAAGCCAGATATCACAATCATCTAAATTTCTAAATGTCCTACATTGCTCACAATACATTTTACCTTCACATAGAATATCCTAGACCGGAGTATTTCATTTACGCAGTATTCTTAGCACGACCTCAAAAAAGGCCCTGCGAGTTCGGCCTTGGCAGAGGGGTGACGAAACATAGAGAGACGAATATGCTGATATCTGAACTTTGTGTATTAGAAAGGGAGGAAGTCTGTGCAAGTATAGTCGTCAGGTAGAGATGGAATTAAATTGCTGCACAAAAACTGTGGAAGCTCTATATGCAACTACTAGAGATCTGAGGTGTTTCTAGGCAGAAGGAGCTTTTCACTATCACCTCCCTTGGTCACAATATAGCCATGCAAGATCGTTCCAGATAATCGTCTAATTCGTATCACACCGCGGGCAAATTTTGATCGGACGAGTCACTTCTAGCTACCAAGCACTTCAGCAGCAGAGAGGTGCCTCATTTTAGGAATATACTGGAATTTGGAAAGCTGAAAGCTTGGATGTTTATTTCCGGATGTCTGAAAATGATGTTAGAACAGCAACGAGTGGAATGGTTGCAACAGAAAAGACATGTGACAAGTAAAGAGAGGATGCTGGTGAATCATAGTTGGATTTGCAGTCCAAAGCAGAACGGTTTTGTTTTTTGTTCCTTTCAGAGTTAGTGTAGTTTCATTTCTGTACTACTTCTGCACTTCAATTTGTCTGTCGTAGCTTGGTTTTTGAAATCCGTCGACCCAGTATCTCACGATTTTAGGTTAAATATCTACGTTATCTTTCTATCTGTTCTCTCTTTTCTTCATCATTGATTTCCGATATCCTTTTTTTGCCGCTCATCGCTGACCATGAACGATTAATGGACACTAGAAATTAGATGAATTACATGCTGAGAAGTTGCCAGCAACTGGAGTCACTTATGATCATTACCGTGGTCAGCGATGTATGGTCACGTTAAGGTTCTCGTGATCAGTTCACACGAGTATCTAGAAGCAGAATAACACAGAAAACTGTGCCTGTGACATTCCAGCATTATGGAGTGCCATCGGTGTAAAATAACTGGAATAATGCAGTATGCTTTGCGAATCACTCAAAATGCGGTTTTATTCCATGCAAACATGTGGCCATTGCCGGCCCTTATTAACGGTACTGTCTCCATTAGGAGTTTGGCTTTTATAACTTATCTTTTGAAGAAATAGTGCTTCATTATATACGAATGCCAAACCACTCAACGGAAGTCTTACCAATAATTCTTCTCACCTGTCTAAAAATCTCTATCAATCACTTTATCCCGTATCTGGATGACATTTGATCGCTAACTGTTCATGTCTATTTCTGAAAGTTTATCACTTCTCTATGCTGTCACGAACTACGCCAATATACACTCGATAATTTAGCACACTCCAAGGACATTGCAGATTGCAAATATAATGAATGAAACCTGGTCGTTTCATGCAACAACAGGGACATCCGACTGATGTTGGACGTAGTGGATGGATCCACAACATTTTCTTGTTTGAACATCATCCTTCTTTTTACCTGTCTCAATGTCAAGAATTCTAGTGTATAATTGCATGTACCATCGTCTCGGTAAACGTTCATCATTATTATTTTACTCAGTTTTGAATTTAGTGCATTCCTAACTGGAACATTATTGCTGTTTATATATTGTTGAAATAGCGTGATTTTTCGCATCTATACGTCGAAATGTAGTTTCCCGCAATCAGTGATAAAAAGGCTTCTACGCTGACGTCGGATAAATTGTCTAAAGCTGGAGTTCTAACAAAGAACGAAAAACACAGCTGGTTGGGCTTGATGGCTAGCTGACAGACAACGAGCTATCAGAGTGAGTGAACGCAGACGTTATCATCTATTATTCCAAGACTGTTTGATGAATCACACGAAATTTGAATAAGAAGTAATCAGCAAAATATCATCCATTCTATTCAGTAGTGCCTACACAAAGTGATTACTGGAGCGTTTGACGGTCATTAAGTGGAGTGAATTATGAAAACCTCAATGGATGGAGCAGTCCCCTAGATTTATTTTGTTAAATTCATTTTCAGCAGCTGAGTATTTTTGTACCAGTTCCTCATGTGATATAATTGAAAATTTTCACTTGGTATGTTATTAGAACGACTGCTTATGACCAATAATCACTCTGCTTCATTTGATGCGATTTGGGAGTTCGCCAGTCTCTGATTCTTGTCGCGAGGCTTGTTCACAAGAGCAGAATGAAAACTAGGCTATCTTGAGTTCCAAAATATAATTCATCTCAGACGGACGTCTCAAGTGAAGTTAGAGAAAGCAGACCAAAGGATCATGATGGGTTTAGAGGTTGGGACTAGTGGGAAGCGGAAGGCACGACAGCGAGAACAGAAGATGCGAACATTTCAAACGGGTGAATGTAGCTGTACTCAATAAGTTCTAACCACGCATCATGTCGGAAATTCGGTAAGCTTGCCGGTTGTTGACCAGGTGGCTGTTGATCCGTCTTCTGAGCTCGACGATTAACTTCCAAGTGCTGCGTCACCAACCGAGCATATGGCGATCCTTATGGGTTTCATTTGCAACCTGAGATGAATTTCGAAACAAAGGTGATCCTAATACATTCGGTCACTGCGTTTTGATCGAAATACATTGTATCTTTTTGCATGTCTGCATGAACTGTGCTTTGTGTGATGTGGCACTGTCCACGATAGGGAAATCAGGTTACAGAGCGTTGGCCAAAAGATCAACAGCAGACGCAAACTGTTAGTATCTTCAGCAAATCCAAACTGGTGTCACGAAATTCTCGGCGTCACAGCATGAAAAGTCAAATCGCTTCGTCATCACCCTCGGAGCACATATGAACATCTAAGTGCGAAAATACGTTCCTCTGATACAACGAGCCCAAACTTTCCATGTGTGTTAAAATAGAATTACTCGTCTAACTAACCATGCTCTTTTATGCAAACAGATACATGTACGTATGGATCAAAGCCACATATATATATACATAACAGAAAAAGCGGCTTGCAGAATGATGGGAAGATGTGAGATTAGATAGATCACTACTGACAACATGTGGCCCATAGTGAAGAGCATAAATTAGACGGGAAATGAAGTTGCTGTAGATTGACGTCCACACGCAAGTGCTACAGATTTGAGTTTAAAGAGCGTGAACTGCTGAATATTTCATGGTGCCGTGCGCGGTTATTTATACCTGACGTATCATAGGCTGCTACCAAAAACAGCGTTTGAATGTTTAGATTGGGTGATAGTACTCCAATAAACAGCAAATTCACCTACCAACCACTCTCTTAACGATTGTGGTCCATTGAGAGTATGTTTTCCTTCATGGACATATTCCAAATTCTGCGGCAGCTGACCGTCACTAATGAAGATTTTTCCGCCGCATCCTTAGTCTTATGTTCGAATGGTTTTGTCCCAAAGAACGATTCGCACTCTTGCAGGGACGATTATATTCAAAAGGTTACGGGAGCGGTATAATGCAGGAATGGGAAAGACCCAGTGTATGCTTCTTTCAGTTATCTGGATAAGTTGTCATAATGCTCTTCAGTTTATGAATATTTTTAATCATATTTAGTGCATGACATAGTCGTTACTGTCTCAGGTAGAAGTCATGTTTGTTGACGCACTGGTGAACTACAAACCATTGTTACTCTTTGTTCTGTTCATTAAGGTATCGCTGCTGCACGTTCTCTCCTTCTAAATGCGCAGATCTTCATGACGAACTAAAGCTCTCGTTAGTGTGACGGTGAATCAGATGCATTTATTTTTTCGGAGTTTCAAGGTTCCTTTTGCCGGACTACTCAGTGTCTATTTTGTCTGGTAATTTATTTGGGACTATACCGAAGGCAAAATAACTTTCCGAACACGACACTAAATTGCCATTTTTGCTGTGCTGAAGCCCAACAGATAAGCCCATTGTGCATTCATGCATCAATGCCACTGTGTACTTCAATGTCAAATACATATATTGTGCAGGTGACTAGTAAGTGAATAGATGTTGACATATGAATCAGAGGAGTCTCCTGTCTGGAATTTTCTCCAACCGAATGTACGAAAAGCCCGCTTTGCGACTTATTCAGGACGATAGCAAAGGTTTTATGGTAATCTTCACTGTACATTTCTAGTTGAAGATATTAAGGTTGCAAATCGGAAGCTAGGTCTGCCTAACGGATTCAAAAGCTGCCAGTCGTGTTTGGCAGGCAAAACTTTTCCACTAACCCTTCAGCTAAAATTGTTTTAAACGAACCTATTATTCGCAGTAGTTGGCGGTAGAAGATTCTGTGGAATCAAAGGTTTGGGAAACAGATATCGAAATAGTACTCCTTGAAAAACGATTACCTCAGCTATTCACACTTTGTGAAAATTGTTGGAAATAGGACCTTTTAACTGGTGTTTTTGTCGGGCCAGAAGGCTTAATCGCTTAATCGCAATAAATGCTGCCGTTTCTGGACGCTAAGGGACAAGCAAAATTAAGTGTCGCGCTATAGAACCTAAATATGATATGCACTTCTAAGGGCACTGACCGTCATTTGGATCAAAACTACTAAAATAAGGTTAATGTGCAGATATTTCGGCACACTCATGGAAATGATTCGCGAGTTATTAGTGAACATTAGATAGTATAGCACTTAGACTACTGTATATTCGAATGGAACAAAGTAATTTTTCTGATTGCTTTGCAACATAATTACGCATTTTTATAGTTACTAGTTGCATCGGGCATAAATTGGTGGAAATTTCATACCAAGATATCTTTGAACTGTCAAACAATCTTCACATAAAATACGCTTGTGACCGGTCTACTGTGTAGTGACATCTATACAGTGATGTGCTGAATATAACTCATGTGACTTCAGTTAATTTTCAGTTAGGATGGAAGGCTCTTCGGCAGTTTTTCACATAGTTCGAATAAACTGTCGAGTTAGCATCTTGACCACAGTTTTCAACGCTCAGATCACGATGTGAATTTCCGTTCACTGTAACGTTGAAAAATAGTGTGAAAAATAGCCATGTGCTGTTCCGGCAAAACCACTAAATGCTACATCTGAAAAATACCGGTATTCATGTTTCTGTCCGTCACACTTGGTGCAGAAGCTACATTGCAATTTCATACGCATGTTGGCTGTGTACGAGTTCATCGTGCAATCACCCGTCGTGTTTATTTGTGACGGTCTCTTGTCTCTACTCTTGTGTTGACACGCTTACGTCACATAAAAACGGCAACCAAATTTCAGTTGTGCGTATGAAACCAAAGTCCTATTAACACTGGACTTACACACCAGGGTTGGGACCTATAACCCTTACAGCTATTCGTTCTTTGGCTAGTTACTGTCTCAGCTAGAAAAGTCGCCGGTATTTTTCAACCGAGAATGATGAAATGTCTTTAGCTCTGTTTCATTATGTCTGATGAAAATTGTTCGAATGCGGTCTACGCATGAATGCGACTTCATTTTATGTCCGCCCCTAAAAGTTCATCAGGTATTCTAAACCGAGCTAGCCGTGCCTTCAGGTAGTATCCACACGGATTACGCACTGTATATCACAACTGTCTGAATGAGGAAAAGATAAGAGAACATGTCCGAACTGTCCATGATAGCCAATGTCCTAGTGAATAACTCGATGTATTATGACATACCCATAAGTACTTACCCGAACGAAGTTATTGATTGACTAAAAAGAACCAAAAATGTATTGGAAACAATTAGGAGAATTTTGAATGCCTGTCTGTACTAAAGGAGTTATTTAGTTCAGGTATGAGGGAATATCCTGATGGAATACACTAAACGTCTAGTGCCTAACGGAAGTGCAACAATCTTCATCAGTGAATGTAGCAGTCGTATTAGTCGATGGCGCACAAGCTTTTACGAAAGCAGCATCAATTTCAGCTGTACACTTGGTGTGGACGAAATTTCAACGACTAATTAGGGTTTATTGGATGAATGTTCATGTATAATTCCTTGAAAACGCATCCACTTTAGTAGAGTAGCATGCCTATATTACCCGAGCTATATCCAAAAGTTGGCGGATTTAAAATCGCATACATATTTTGACATATTTTGTTTATATCTTATCCGCAAGGATATATGTGCGGATATGTGCGGTTCAAAGGACCGCACCCCAGATGAAAGGTGGAGTTGGACAGCCCGAAGGAAGTGTGTTCAAATACGGTTAGTTAACCACAACTGGAATGAGTAGAATATGTTTAAAGGCTTAAAAGTGAAACCTTCTTGGTAAGAGAAGACTACAGAGTATCTTTACCAATGACCAGCTACACAAACTGTCAACCGCTGTGTCGCATATCTACTTTAAGTACCTCTGTCTGAATTCGAGCCGCTATCTAGATTTGCATCTCGTGCATTTTAAAGCGCAAAGTAGTGAGCCGCATTTTCGAACGTGTCAACCGCACTTTCTTCTTTACAATGACAAACTCCCCTAGGCATATATAGAAACTTGTGCTAAACTGACTGCGCAGGTGAGTAAATAGGTATTGAATGTTTGGATTACTGATTACCTCCATTATTGTGTCAATTCCCAGGTATTATATTCCCATTCGTTCGAACTGCGTAACCACCATCTTGCTGTCGTTATAATATTTTCAGCCAAACTGTGCTTTGCCATCGAAATCCCTGATATTGATGGCCATTACAACTTTTTCGTGTCGTCCGTCTCCCGGCAGCTACTGTTGCTACTTGGCCGTTATTCCGTGGAAGCAAATAATTCTATTGGATGTCAGTGTAGCTGGCCTCAAACGCACCATCATATTAGTCGACTCAAGGACATTCAGGTTAGTTAACTAACATGGCTAGTCAAAGATTCTACACTTCCGGAAGCATTTCTCAACTATTCTACTTATAAGCGTACTTGTCTGGAGAGATTTTTAGAGGTTACAACATACGACCATTGTGTTCTAAACTCAAATGGGGAAATTTTGCGCTCTTATTAACTTCAACATGATAGTGCATTTAGCCGCCATGACTTGAACTCTTGTTTTAAAGTGAGTTAAAATTGCCAGTTGGAGTATACACTGAATATGCCTTGTCCCGTACCAGAGACTACAATTTAAAAGAGCCACCACAGTCTCAAAAAGTGGCTCTCAGTGGATGAATAACGTAGGGGACGCAACCGGATAAAAGGCAGAATCCACGTGTCAACTTTTAACCTACCTCTATTTGTATACCAGGTTTCCACTTGGTGAGCAATTTTAGCGAACCAAGTAGGGTTAAAAGGGCCAGATAATGTCACCTGACGTCCAAACATGTGAATGAAGTTTCAGAAATCTCTTCGTCACATGGGACATTCAGGCTACTGCATTCTCTGTTGTACGTCGTGCTTCATTACGAAAAGATGAAATTCTGTCACACTGGATTCTGACTGACTAATTTTATCCCATATAGTTGGTGATGAGTTTGTTGCTGTTGAAAACAGACATTGGATTGCAATATATTTTTTCCATGCCATTACTCATAATCCCCAATGGTGTTTTCTCATTTCTGATCCATTAGTTTCACAAACCATTCAGAAGGCAAACAACATTATACCGCTCACAGTCGCAGTACGACACTACTTATGCATGTTTGGCTTGCGCAATTCCTTCCTGTTTTTCTCAGTCATCCACACATAAAAAGGTATGTTTGTATTTTACAATTGACTAAATGGGTGGCACACTTTCAGATATTTTAAAACGCAAACCTACGGACTACTTTGTTTTGCAAGCACGTAAGTTTACTTGGGAAATATATTTTGCATAACTAGGCTGAATAAGTGGCGTGCAGTGGCGTGCCACAAAAGAAAGCGGGAAGTTTCATGTGGGATTCATTGAAATAGCGAGGTTGAAAAAGTGACAGAACACTTCGATAAGTGTAACAATTTGCTCCTCTGGTAAATGTGAAAAATAAATTTGTTGTATGCAACCGCAAAATGATGTTAACTTTTCCTGTTCTGGACTGTCTGCCTAGATGGACGCCCATTTTGGTCAGCTGATGCCCAGCTCCAAAAGGCTGGGATTACGGAAACCAATCCAGCAGACATTGTCACATGTGCCCGTAAGCGCTTTGCACCAGTATATTGAAAGGTAGTTTTTTTGAACTTCCAAGTAGGACCAGTAGACGCCATTTAGTGGAAAAAATAGAAAGGTTCCCCGTGCGAAATAACAATTCTGTCAATTTGCCGAAATGTTGGTTGTGATAAATTCGTTCGGTTGCTGTTTGTTTCCCAAAGCCCATGAGCACCTCTAATCTTATAAGCTGAAACGTTGCATGCTAAAAAATTTTGTGCTGGTAATTACGACGTTGTGAAGAGTGAAAACGCAAATTTGGGACGTTTAGATGAAATTTGGTCGAAAATCTATTGCGGTGTTTCCAAAGGCCAATGAAATTAATTGGACACCAAGAAGCATTGGTGTGCTAAATTGAATGGTTCATGAAATGAGAATTTCCACAGACCAGCATTCAGCTAGTGCTTATTCAATTTGATTTGCCGAGTAAACTATAAATCACATTATGAACCACTCATACGACGTCCGTTAAATGGAATAGTATAGAGTCGTGCGATGTGACAGGGAAATACAAAATAAACTTCGAAATTGACCGGTTTCGCCCTTCCTAGGTTTCAGCATGGTTCCCAAGTTTCCATCAACCTTATGCTCTACCTGAACCCGAATTGCACAAAATTGTCGAAGCACACTAATTTGCACACAGAAGTGGATTAAATGTGAGACCCAAATGAATACCAGCTGGATCTCTAGTTGATGATATTTTGCAACTGAATGTGCTACACAGGGTTCCCCTCATGTTCTGACTGGGATCTCACAGAATAGTTCCTTGAAGGACACTACTAATAAGCTTACTGAAAGAAAAACTGGTGAGCAGCTAAGCATAACTAGCAAATTTCGTACCAATTGGACTCAAATAAAACATAAGGTTGGGGAAAACTCGGGTATTGCACCTACCTGATGAGCCCAAGAAGGACGAAACCAGTCGTGGGTTTTCAAAGAGTTTTCATTGAACTTGGGAGTAGTTTCCTTCATGAAAAATATACTGTAATATCTCGAATATCATACCAACTTAAACATAAGGCGGCTTCTATACAGCACGTTTATTTAAACAATATCACAAACAAGATATTCGGCTAGGATTCATGTGAGTTTTTGTAAGACCAAATTGGTGTGCAAATGACGTATTTTGTAAGGTTTGGAAACGTTCGCCGAACTATTTACTGCTTAGGCTGTTCATCCAACTAGTCATGTCCCACATGATATATAATCAGTTTCTATGTAAACATTATATTTTCATCTTACATCTTCGTTCTTGAACACTGGACCAAATAATACATAAGTCGGAGATGAAACTAAGATTTATTATGATGCTGAAGGCAAAACTCTGTCATGATCGGGTGGTGTCACCAGAATAGTTTCAGTTAAAATGGAAATAACAGTCATTTAATGAAGCAAAACCTCAAATGCTATTATAGCTTTGTAAATGGCCACAGGATGAAAGTTTACACATGCAAGTTAAAACCTTTGAAGCAGCCAGTGTGTTGACGAAAGCAAAGTAACTTCAAAACACTATGCGTTAACACTGAGTTAACAAATTTTTATTCATAAGACTAGAAGGTTCGCTTGATACAATTGTTTTATGACCGGTTACAATGAATCCCGGACAGAGCCGTTATTTTGTTGTGTTTCGATTACCAATGAGGGGAAAATACCAAAAAGCAGACTGGCGTTGAACATCACACAAATACTACTGGGTAGAACAGAATGTAAATACAAAATCAGATGTTTGAACGGCTGGAGAAAGAAGCTAAGTGGAATAAATGCAATAATATATTTCTGAACATGCACCAAATTTATGGGTTGGGTGTGTTGAATTATTGTTCCAACTGAAGAGAGGGGACCACAGTGGAAGTCTAGTATGTGGCCGTATATGCGATACGTGTTCGCTATACTCCTTTTTTGGAAAACAAGCTGAGGTCTTGAAAATTCAGTTACAAGATGAAAAGTTTACGGCAAGGGGCAACCCAAAGAAATAACACTGGGCTGACAGACCCATTTCCTGACATCCGACAACAGTAATCTCAGAGATCTGCGCAATCCCCCAAATTTCTACAGTCTTTAAGAGCGTTGTAATAGTCCGAAACTTGAATATTGGCGTGTGCCAATCTAGCTTTTATCAACATCCTTAACCTCATTTTTTACTTAGCAAAATCTGTTGAAAGATGTCCAAGGGTTTCCTTGCGGAAGCGGTCTCTAACAACACAAGTATTATAGTTTGTTAATGCCCATTTAGTTTAGTAGCTAATAAAAATAGTGCATTAAGAGTAGACTTAATTCACCGACATCATTTTGATTGCCCGTGCAGACATATTCAAAAGCAATGCACCAAAAGTCACGTTCATGAACATTTTTTATTTGCTTTTAGCTACCCTTTGCAATCAGGCGGGCTCCTCCGGAATCCGCGATTGTGCTTCAACACGAGTGAGCCAAAGACAAGTCTGTTTGCCTTTTTGTTACTGGTATTTAAATTTTCAGATTGGTCTGCTGGTGCTTAACTTAATTTTTGAATATTATCCAGACTTTTGTTAGTTGCGCCGAATAAAACTGAACTTAGCAGCGTGGTATCTGTCCCCAACATTTTGTAGGATAGTCAGAACTACAATGCAACTGACTGGTACCACACAACAAAACGTATGCAACTCAAGCCGGTGGATGCGTTGGTCTTGATATCAAAACTGAATCTGATAGCAGAGGGAGCTTCAGACGAGTAATTACTTTTTGTCCAGGACAAATGGCATATTGTCCAAAAGGAAGGAGCCGATGTACTCAACCCCCACCTCTAGCCCTACGAGTAAGAAAAGTGCTTTTTATTCCCCATTAATACCCGGGTTTTGCAAAAGCTGAGACCCACTCAACCCTGCATCGACGATGTCACTCCTGTTGGTGGTTGAACGTTTGCAATCCAAGTGCCAAGCCCGGCGAACAGCCCAACAGCCAAAAATCTGAAACAACTGGAATGAGGGACGATTCAACTGCAAATATGCGAACGCTTATCAGTTAGAAGCAGATCGTTGCACCATACTTCAACTTATCTACTTATTGTATTTTCCTGATTAAAAGCGGAGCTTTCGTACTTCTTAATGTTTATTTATCAATACGTGAATTCTAGGGACTGGCATCCCCTCTAAATTCAGGTTTGTCAGCCGTTACATTACTTGCCCATCATTTCACATCTCATTGTATAGCAAAGCAATGATATAAATACTCGATTTGTCATAACCTTGGTTAAACTTTATGTAATTAATCATCAAAGATAAAAGGTTTGGGGAGCAACTGAATTCCATAAGTAAATGCGGACATTCGGGTAGATACGCTCTTGACAGACAGTATGTTCAGGCCAGGATCGAGAAGTTATTAGGCATTCTTTACAATAAGGAGCTGCGTTCTAGACACCTCGGAAATGACCTGTTTGAACTTAATACCACAATCAACTCACTTGCCGTAGACCAGTGTCTCCCCAAACAACTTTTTACCAAGCACAGGAAAACGGATGTTCTCAGAAGCCGGAATATTGCGAATGTACGCAAAAAACATGCTTTCAGGCTGATAAGCTAGGGAAGATGATCGTTGTGAAGTCCAGATCTTTTATAACCAACTCGGTCACCGGATCATGCAACAACATATTTTTGTCTAGACTTTTTTGCTCGATAAGCACTAACCAAATTAATAGCTTTAAGCTTTGCAGCAGTTTTCCAACCTGTCGCCGGTGATCATGTATTGAATCTCCACATCAATGTTTGGAATAATGTAGAACAGACAGAGTCCTTAAGCCAGAGATTTGCTTTGGTTTAACTTCGGACCAAAAAACGTTTAATCGGTGACACGCATTATTTGCCAAAAACCTATTTGTGAAGCTACGTTACAGATGTGAATAATATGCTACCATAAATTGAGGCCAACGCCTAACTCTTCTGCAGCATGTTTGTAGTCCTGGAATATGAAAATCCTTGGAACAGAAACATGTTTTTGAGACCTTAGTGACCAGCGGCTTTGATAAAATGTTGACAAAAATAGCTCTTTTTATTAAGTATGATTTTCAGACATTATTTAGGACTATGTAGCAGGAGCAAGCGCAAAAAAGACTCTGTTTTATAAGCAGATATTCACGTGTGAGTATATTTTGCCGGAGTATTTTGTGGCAGGTATGTAAAAGAAGCTGTTTTGCAAAATCGTGATCCAGCTAATTATACCTGGTTAATTATGCTAGAGGAGGATGTTCACACCTAGGGGCATGTGGTTTGTTTTTGGACTGAACCATAAATGTCTGGTCACAATTTTCAGTGGGAAAGAGCAACAAAATACTAAGTGCTAACAACTTTGACAAATGAGGTAACACAGCTGCGACTGACGGCAAGTTAACTCCACGTTAGCCAGTGCACCCAGTGCTACAAGGAATACTAGTTTTTGCAATTTTTCTCATTCAACTTCAAATTTGGAGAATGAGTACCTGTCAATTAGCTTTTTTAAGGACTGCTTGATCGATTTTCATTTAATTCACATAGGGAGTTTAAACTGAAGTTGTGTGCCTGAAAAGCGTTAAGCGCAAGTTAGAACGATTGTGCCGAAAGTCACTCATGTACCATTTGCTTTACTGGTAGTCATTACCGAAGGCCATCACCCTTTCAGGTACAGCATTGAAGCATCGGTGTTGAAAACTGATGTCATGCTGTCGATGATGATGATGATGATGATCACCCTTTCAGTCATCGGCTATATCATTAGAGTTGCTACAAGTGTTTCGCAAACTCAAGAAACCAAACGCTGAGTCCACCCTATATCACCACAAAAAGTTCGCTAAATAATTGAGCTGTGTAACGTGTTGAAAATTAGTTATCTAGTTTGGACAGAACCAGTAAGGGAAGGAAATACGTGGCCCAAATAGCGACTTAGGTCGTGGGTTTGACGCGCCTAAATAGGCGCCATCGGCTACGGCAATCATATTGGGAGTGCACCTTCAAAACGATGGGTCCTTAAAAATGTCCAAAATTTACCAGGTCAGATATATTTGCTCAAAATGATATGCAGCATCAGAAGAAAACATAATCATGGGGAAGACAGAAAATAAAGGAAGGTTATGACCTTTTTGATCAGTCTGTTAACATGGTTTAATATGAGTATACACGAGAACCTCCGTGCTCCCTAAACGTCACGTTTTTCTCATCCATTAGCTCTCTTCTCAGTAAAGAGAGTCAATCAGGCAGACGGGTTTGTGTAGTTGGTGTTCACTCAGGCCATGAAAAAGGCGAATACATCCATCGGTCTTTGACGAATTCATAAACGCCGTAAATTCATAAACGACATACCAGTAATGCAGGAATCTGAAAGTGGTGGTTAGTATGGGGTAGCGGTGACGCACGGGACCAATTTCAGTGCCTGAGGAAGAGATCTCGTTCACGCAATAGACAATCGACCAACATAATTTTTGGACTAAAAACAATTAAGGTGGAAAGCCAGTTGATTTGGCATCCTAAGATGAAGTCAATATGTCACAAAATATAGCAAATAAGGGGTTTCCTAGATGAGTACAAGAATGAGATTCGCAGCCCCTGGAAAAGACTTATCCGGAAGTACGTACAAATGTCAGATAGTAAGGAGCCTCAAGTGGCACCCACGGGTAGTATGCAAATCGCTGCTTTTCACAGGGAAACGCCACAAGAAAGACTGCAGTTTTTTGCGCATCAAATTCATAGTCGAGATCAACTAGCTTCTCGAGCGTAAAAATTGACAGGGCCCCGGGTATTTTCAGAAGAAACAGCTTGACGTAGAAAGAAATGAAGGACAAGGGGTTGGACTACGCCGACTTACCAGTCCATGGAATCTAGTTATGGCAATGTCATCCTTCCTCTGTGTCACAAAAAACCATAAGCCACTTCTGAAAAATTGTGGCTTATGTAAACTGTAGAGTTGAAATATATGGGGAAATTTTATGGTTGGCTTTTGTGGAGGATGAATCATCATGCAGCCACATTCAAAGGTATGGGATATTGTCTTTGACATTTGAACCCATTTATTCACTTTTTTTGGCACAGTAAACTGGCTTTGGAACGCTTGAGTGAACAACCTTTTCCTTGCAAGCCTTTCTACAGTCAATGAACTTATTTCAGAAACATTTCACTCAATTTGGGATTGAGCCACGTTGGAAGATAATGCATTCATAGCCTTGATGTGACATTTGCGCGCATGCAGACAAAGGCTTTAAAGAAAATGAAGCATTTGAATCTTAAGGAGTCGATTAGCGTCAGATTGAGGGTGAGTTATGCGAAAACCTGTACTGGTTTAATATTTTCCGTTCGCTTGACCTACTGCACATACTATTCGGTCCCAATAGTGATTCCGTCGAATGTTGCTTACAGAGGATCCACAAGGTATAATGAACGGATACTTTATAGTCAAATCCACCGCGAAGAGACCGGGCCGTATAGTTTTTTGACGGTTCGCGTACCTCACTAACATGTACAGGTTAGTCTCAAGCCAAACACTGCTGCCTTGCATTCAGGGTATTGAACTAAAGCTTTGCTTGGGAGGCATAATTGTATTTCTCTGTGGGTACTGGCACCGTGGCAGCATATTAGCCCACATACAACTCTAAGCTTTTGATTTCGGTGTTTTTTGTACTCAACTAACCAATAAGCTGAAAGACCGATCATTGTGCTGTTTTAGGTATCAGACAGGAATGTCTCTGTCATCAACTTGGACAGAAGTAGAATACAACGAAAAAACTCTGCGTACGTTTTGGTGAGGAGTGGCTGTCGGGTGGATACCTACGGCGAGAGACAGATGGTCAAATTTTTGACTAGTTTTTTCCCACCAATCACGTATCAAAGTTTATTGGTAAACACAAGCATGCGCTACCAATATATAGCCACAACTACATATCGACTGATCATGTGCTTATTCTCCAAAGAGAGCATACATCTGACAGATTCGTAATTATTACTAATCGTGACAGGATGTACTCCTGGTACTATGGCTTTAATTATACCGCCACCCAGAACTTTGTTAAGCCACAGAATACGCAGGCGGAATTTGGATTCAAAAAAGAGCTGTGGGTACACTAATTGTTTAGAAAATTCTGCCTGCATGTTTGCAAAAAGCTACCCACTGTGACCGGGAAAGTCATGATTCATTGCTTTTTTTCACTTGGTTCAAACTATCCATGGGTGTCTGATTACCGCTCAGCCAGGTTGATCTAACCTACAAATCGCCTCGGTAAAACCACGTTGTAAATTACGTAATAAACGACAGTTTTCCTGCCCACTGAAGGTGACATTAGAAAACCGGATGTGTCTGTGCGTTTGGAAGTCCAGCCAGGAAAGCAAAATCCTACTACTAGTGAAGTGAGCAACTAGGTCGCACAGTGAGCACGCAGCCTTGTTTTACAAGACAGTGCTCAGAAAAGTAGCCACTTCTATTTCTACCTCTGCTTTTTCACTTTGTCCTTAAGCTGTTCTGTCCCGAGTGGAATCCCTTAAGACGACTCATGCGGTTTTGCATCAGTTATTTTTTTTGTTCGTTTATGTCATATTTAGGAGCCCTCGGGAAATAAGATTAGTACCGAGTATCATGGAGCACATACCTAGCTGCATGTGCAATCAATCTTACGAAGTTAGCTTCCGAGGTTGATCACCTAAGTTTAACTGTTCCCTGCATTTATTTTATCCTCAGGGCGTATGCTACATTCCCAATAGCCTTATCCGTTCACACTCGTTTGACAGCTTCAGCAATAGCTTTCAAGGATTCATATCAACTTTAAGTAATTAGCATGTGTGCTAGCTTTTTCGATGTTTCAATCTTCGAATCTGTATGCGCATTTCATTTCTCATACCGAATCCACAGGTTTTCTTAGCAAAATATTGGGCTGCTTGGATCTTGCAAAAGTACGTATTATACGCACATTCGCTCTTTTGAGGGTTAGTCATATCACATATCAGGTGTTCCTTTCTTCAACGCATATCTAATGGGTGGATTTCCAAGATAACATGAAGCACCCACCACTTTATGTGCATCTGGGGGGTCGGAGTAGGTAATGATGCTAATGGGCAAAAAACGAAGAAATGAGTGCCTCGACATTATCCACCACCACTTGTAATCGTTGGAATAAACTGCTCATCTCAGGGATTAAACGATTGGCTCAATTAACCTCCTAGGTGACCAGAATCCAATTTTCTCTTAGGGGTGGAGAACGTGGGGGTTCCCCGAGATGGTAAACTAACAGATACACTAGTGTTTGCTCACATTTATCTCAAGATGGTAAAGAGCCGCCACGGTACGTAACTGTCTAAAGTATGGTTTAAAATTGTGCATCATTACTCTATCCTAGGAAAGCCGACCAGATTCTGTCACCACCAACTGTGCTTACTAACCTAAGCAGTTGGTCATGTGTGTATCCACATATCATATTGGTTGTTGATCAGGTGGTTGTTGATCTGTTCGCCGAGCTTGGCAATTGACCTGCAAACGTCTCGCCACCATACGAGGAGACATCATCAGTGCACAGGTGGGTGGGTACCTCCTGTTTGCCTGCGTGCGTTTATGTGGCATTTGAAGGCTATCTGTTACCGCTTAACTTGATTGGCTAGTTGGGAGCGAATTGGGAGTTGGCTTAAGCGAGAACGAAGAAAGAACGTGAATTTATGGAAGTGTGGTACTCCACCGAAGAAGTTATCAACAAGCATGTTGAAAGTTACCCTAAGAGCAAGAGAACGCAAGAAACACATAGTTCTGAACTGCACAAGCAATCAGACGAAGAACACGTTAAAGAAGCAGAAGGCCTGATTCAAACGGACATGTCACTTTGGTAGGAGGAGGCGCCCAGTCAATAAACCAAAGTGCCAAATTAACCGGCGGACGCAAGGATACTAGTCAATAAAACGGAGAAAATAGGGCGTTGCAGCCAGCCAGTCACTCGAGAAAAATCAGACCACAACGCAATGCAACTCGAGAAGGAGACCAATCAAAACGGGGGAGGAAACTAATAAAAATAGAAGGTTTCGGGCCTCGAAGGAACGCAAACCACAACGCAACAAAGTTCACGAGCGGACCAATAAATTCACGAAAAACGCTGTCACCCAACTAGCCAGTCACGTTAAGAGATAACAGATAGCCTTCAAATGCCATAAAAACGCACGCAGGCAGACAGGAGGTACCCACTCAGCTGCTCACTGATGATGTCTCCTCGTATGGTGACGAATCGTTTGCAAGTCAATTGCCAAGCTCGGCGGACAGCCACGTGATCAGCAATCAATAAACTCACCCGAGCTACCAATATTTCGACGTATTACCATCCACATGTTTTGAACATTCACTCTTACGGTCATTACGTCACTAGGTTCGCTCCCAGTGGTAACTGCATCCTCAAGTCTGTGCGCCATTCCCGTTTTTCAGGATCGCTCATTTTCGATGTTTTATTGGAAGATTTAATGTAGTAGAACCTCACTTTCTTCATGAATGCTCCCTATGAAAGTCAAGAGGTTGATAGTAGCCTAAGTATTTATCTTTGATTCTTCACGACGTATTCTAATGTGCGAATCAATCGGTCTCTTCAAAGCTTCAGTCAGACTACTTTTTGGTGTTCAGCAGTATCATCCGCCCGGTGCATAGCTGCTTGGAGCGCGAAAGAAGTACAAGGTCTGAGACTGTCAGGTTTCCAGGGCAGTCGATAAGCCAGGTTTAGGTTCGATCAGTAGCTATGAGCTTCTAGCTCGCTGGACACCAGTGGACTGCATTCTGTCCAGGTGACACACGATATGCTTACCGAGCTTGGCGGTCGGCTTCCAAACATCTCGGCACCACACAGTGAGACACTCTCTCCGCACGAGTGGATCTCCAGAAATCAATAAACGTGGGCTACTAATTTTTATTCATTGTGAATATCCACGAACGTTTAGCCCTAACTTGTACGTTAATCGAATTCAAGGAGTAGAACACTACAGTCATCAGTTGGTGCTGTTACCACGGCTGGTCCATTTTTTGCTTATCACTATGGAAGAACGTTAATGTTCAATAATTTTCCTCTGCTCGATGTTGGTTATCGGATTAAAGTTTGTTGTAAAATATCGCCAAGGTTACCGTAACAAGGCTTGGTTTCCCGCAAATTTTCGTTGGCTGGAGAACAGCTTCACTGCGCCGAGTTTATGAATGTCATAAACAGAACCATCCACTCTGGAACTGTTATTTTAAGAGGGCTCAATGCTATCCTAGGATAATGAATGTTTGGATGAGGAATCGCGTCCTTTCCAGAAAGATTTATTGTTAATGTTTGGGAATAGAAATACAAATATAGATTACTTAAAATCCTGCTCCCTGCAATAATGTGGTAATTTTCCGTTTGAATGTAGCTTGTGTAACAGGATGCCTATTCAAACTATTTTTTAACGTAAAATAACTGCAAAGAGTGTCTCCTCGTCTGATGGGTGACCGACATAGGGGGTTGGAAAGCATTTTGTAAGGGTAAGTATTCTGAGTCGGGTACTGCAAGTTCTCAAGCAAAGCCACTTCGCAGGTGCCAAATTTAATCCTTCTTATTTCATTTCTGTGCACAATAATGGTCTGGCTATTTGCGTTTTAAACAGAGGGGTGCAAAATTGTGAGATTTTAGACTGTACGAATAGGAATCAGAATTACGTGAAATGTAATTGGACAGCTGTGGACTGTGCAATTTTTTCATCATGTAATTATCCCACTTCATCCCCTACTCGGTCTACATAGGAAAAGGTATCGGGTTTCCCAAATGGTTGCAGTATACCCCACCAGAGAAGAACAAGCTGGACAGTTTCACAAAGGTGGCGGAAATGCTACGGTGCTTCCACATAGGAGAGCGCCCCCTCAAGACCCAGCACAGTTGTTCTTGAGATCGTTCTCTTCTACAGACCAAACTTTCTTGTCCACTCTTTTACGGTATGTTTCCTACGGCCGGGGTAGGTACCAAGTGATATAAACGAAAGCACACTAAGAGTTGTTCTAGCAGTCTGCTCGAAATAAAGCAACGTTAGCATTTGGGAGAACGGGTAACAGGTAAAACATCAGGTGTTCAAGTGATCATTTGCTCCTTCCTGACCATGGTAGATAAAATCGTCTTCACTGAGTAGTACACGGAAAATCCAACACATATTTAGGGTGCGCTTTCGCTTTACAGGTTGTTTATCTACTTGTAGATATAAGAGACTGTCTCGTCTCACTGATGTCTGTATTGTGGATGCAGATGCTCTTTTGAAACACTCGAGCTCACCTCGAGGTGTATATGTGGTTGAACTGGACAACTGGTTTTTTGTCTATATCTTATTCATTTAGGGCTGCAGTTGTCAAGTGCCTTGAAGAAAGCCATATTTTTGAAAGCAATCCTGATTTGGACAGTGCCATTAGATTACCTGAAGCAAAAATTGTCTTTTACAATTCAGTTTGGGTTTTTTATCACAAAACACATTTTATCGTGCATATTTTATGGTATCTTCCTATTTGAACGGTTCGTGCAATTGTTTTGACTACTGGATATGCAACCGAACTGCTCTGTTCTTGGGAACAACTCCGTTGCTGGTAATGCCGGTCAGAACCGATCCACTCCACTCTGTCCATCTCTGCTCACTTACACTCTTATGGGAATATTATTTGTTCGTTGCTTTAAACGCATGTTGACACGTACGCCAAGCAACATCTTGCCAGACCAACGGACTCTTATTGACTGGACCTGATCTAAGCTACATTTTGGCGCTATACCGTAAAACTTTTCAGAGTTACATTACAGGCTGACGACGTTAAGTTTGAAACAACCAATTTGATAACACAAGATAACTCGATATTTCTCGTTCCCGAATAGCCACGGCTGCTACCACGGATTTACCAGAAGATTTATTCCCACGAGTTTATCTTATTTTAAGGTTCTTCGCTGAACTTCGACAGCCGGCTAAGGATCACTCGCCTCTAATGATGTACATAAAACTGACCATCACCTGCCCGAATAGGTAACGGTATCAAACATCGGACACATTAAGTCCCGATGGAGTAAATGATTCCATTGTGCATATGGAGAACATCATGCACACACCAGTCCCATAAAAATTTGTTAACCCAGGTACATAGGTCAATATATAGCACCTGTAAGTCTCTCTCATATGAAGGTACACTATCAACAGGGAGACTCTCCAGCGTCTTTTGGGGTTGGTTCTTTTATAGGGGAGAGTAGTAGCATTAATCTTCATCTACCTCATCAAAACCATCCAAATCCAAATCATGGGTGATGATGAGCACTATTATATCTAGGTCTGCTTCATGGAAGTTGGTTACTCTCTTAAGCGACTCGGGCACTTTTCAAGCTAAAAGTCGTCCCCAGGTCACTGACATGCTTAGAACGTAAGATCAGCTTGATGCATTTCACTAGTATTCCTGGAATGAGAGGGCCATTTATTGCCTCAGTCCCTTTATGAAGCCAGGAGTGAAAGTATCAAAGTATCTCCCAATCATTGTGAAAAATTTGCCTCTTTATTGATTAACACATACTCAAACTTTTCCCCTACGCTTTTGCGGACAGGATAAAATAATACAGCTGGGAAATCCTTTTCAACCTGACTTTCAAAAATATGCTGGATTTAACCAGTTGCGATAAGCCATCCCAGACTGATTGACATATTGAACTGACGGATAACTAATCTGATTCGATGTTATCTGTCTTCTACTTGCACGGTACAATGAAAGCTGTTCAGTGCACATCAGGTGGATATTGCAAAACTGTCCCCCGAGAGAGGTGTGTGCTAGCTCTAAATATATGCTAGATTTGGAATGGAAAGTGAGTTACGACGACTTCAAATGAGCATATATAAAGATTCCGTAGGAGAATTCAAAGTAATCGTCCATTCGGGTCTTACATAAATGGAAGTAAATCAATTAATCACGAAAGACCAATAAGACGTTCCATTATAAAACTACTTTTACAGCCTGCAAAGGAAACAGAAACATACAAACGATTATTTAACACAAACGATTATTTAGCCAGAAAGTTAACCATAATATTCCCGACGCAGAATTTGAGTTCTCGAATGCAAGCATTTAATTCGGGTTTTCGTTGTCTCTTGTATAAATGTGTGAACTGATCGCTTCAGGGTCACCACAAGAAAGTGTCAAAACGGGGCCCCAAGGTGCTTGCAGAGAAAGTGACTGTAGACAGCCACGTTGTATAAACGTCGTGGCGGTAGTAGTACACAAGTACTACGGGTTGGCGCAATGAATCATCTACTCGTGGTGCCGACCGGGTAGCCCGGACGTCAGTCTGGGTGAGTCAAGATTTCAGCAACTCCAGACAGGGCTAACTACACTCTTTGGTTTCAATTTGCTGGCTACTTTCGACAAGACACAATACGAATCATCTGGCGTCTCCGTACTAGTTCCAATCAGTGTAGAGGGGAGACTCATGGGATTTGTGTGTGAGGAATGTGGCAAATGCTGCAAATCGAAAGCTGGCTTGGTAGCCCACCGTCGAGTCCACGTCTATGAAAGCGTTGGCGCGAACGTGGTCACACAGTTGGCCAGCGCTGACTGTTCCCGCCTTTTTCCGACAAAGATTGGCCTGAATCAACATCGCCGACACGCACACTATTCAGCATAATGCAGGTAAGCTTGGTCGAGTGAAGAATTCTGGTGTCCGTCGGTCCCAACAAGAGTCCCAATCACTCTTGAGCCTGGCTGAGAACCTACATCCGTATTGTAACAGGCAAACCGCGTTGTTCGTGAGATGGGAGAAATGTTTTTCTAGTCAATCGGCTATCAGCATCAAAACCAGGCTAGTGCGCTTAAATGGAAAGCACAATTGGACGAATCATCATTTGGTGGCCCTGACCAAAACGTCGGTCAAACAGCAGCCCACTCGTCAGATGCTGATGACTATAGAGTATTATGAGTAGGGCATTACGAATATACATGTATAGCGATATCTGGAATATTGTAGCAACTGAAACATGGGGCGGCAGCACATTCAGTTGCCTGGAAACATCACAAACGAGAGATTCAGCTGGGTTCCAGGTGAGTCTCTCACAAAACCAAATTTGTTTGCAACTGAGTGTATTTCATTATAGAGTATTGTTAAAACAAACTGTGGATTGCGCCGTGTCACTCTTGGAATCCCATGTTGACAGTCCGCTCGCTAGTGCTGACCTTCTGGCATTTGCCCGAAGGTTGCAGTTTGGCATCACGACACCGGAGCAAGTCGTGTCACTTCTGGACCTTCGCCCCCCCAAGACATTTCCACACACGTGGAATCCTGTCTCCCGACGCCGTTGTCAGCTAGCCCGTCGGGTGCCGGCCAACCGAAAGCAGATCCGCCGAGCGAACTACACCGCCACCCACATCCTATACTATCAAAGACAGAAAAATGGAGGAGCTGCTGTGCTCAATAGGTTATGAAAGGATCAATCGGCTTACCTCTGGACGCCGATAAGTATTGGAAGCAGGTCCTCTCCGCTCCAAAACACGTGGACTGGCAGCCAGGTCAATCAGTGCTGCCATCCAGTTGGAGTTTGATCGAGCCAATTACACGTGAGGAAGACGGCCGTACGATTCGTTTAATGGACATTTAGTCCCCAGTTCTGGACAAGTTTATGCACAGGATGCCAACCCCCGTCGGGTATTTCAGCGATGTAAAATCCAAACAACCGTCTGGGTGTAGAAACGCAAACTGGAGTGTGGAATGTTGCAATCTACGGCTTTAGCAATTAGCAGGCACCTTATGAAAGCATCGGACAAGAATAGATGACACGGAGATCGGTCTCAGTTGGTCCGGTGAAGTCGGATTTAGGACCCTCAGAAATAGGGTAACATGAGCACAACACAGATGCCGCGGACAACCCCCAGATCCTTACTCTTATGATCTGGGAATTGTCCGCGGCATCTGTGTCGTGCTCATATCACCCTATTTCTGAGGGTCCTAAATCCGACTTCACCGGACCAACTGAGACCGATCTCCGTGTCATCTATTCTTGTCCGATGCTTTCATAAGGTGCTTGCTAATTGCTAAAGCCGTAGATTGCAACATTCCACACTCCAGTTTGCATTTCTACACCCAGACGGTTGTTTGGATGTTACATCGCTGTTACACGCACTGCTTTGTTACTCTTCAGCGACTGCTTCCAACCTGTTTGGCGTTTGTTAACATCCCGAAAGCCATCGATTCTGTTTTGGATGACAAAGTTGTCAGATTTGCTGAGGCGTTTGGAGCACTGTCACCTTTAGTTCGGTACATCACACAGTCCTACAAGGATGCTGTGGTAGTTTTCCCAATTTGGATATTCACCACCGCAGAAGAGTGAGGCAGGATGATCCACTCTTCCCAGTACTGTTCATTATGGCAATGGACGAGGTTCTTGGATTTTCGTTGCCGCAAATAAGATACCAGTTCTGTGACGCCTTAGTGGATGTTTTTGCCCTTGATGACGATCGAGTCGTCTGTGGAGAAAGTCAGACTTGCCTGCATGAGAAGCTTGAAGCTGCCTCCGTTGGGCTGGAAAGAGCTGGGATGACGATCAGCGACCGAACTATGGGAGCAGTGGTCATTTGTGGGGCAGAAAACATCGGGCGACCGCCGTCTCGGTCGAACCCTTTTGCTTCGACGAGGAACTCATCAATCCTCTGGGTCCGACAAACACCGTGACGTGCTTGAGAGTTCCGTTTTCTTTCAATGGAAAGGAGTCTACAGCTACCTACAGCGGCTGCTGAGACTGCTCGATGAGGTGATGCACTCCCCGTTGAAGCGACATCAAAGAATGGAGATCACAAGGAACTACCTCATACCAAGACTAACATGTTTGCTCGTGTTCGGACAAGTCTACCGAAACATGACCGAAAGGTTGGACAATTACATCAGGTAATCTATCTCTGGCTGGCTATGTCTACCAAAGGACGCCATGATGAGCTACATCCACGCCGGCGAACAACATGGGGGACTTGGTATCCCAAGTCTGAGATCAACCATCCTGATACAGCGAAGAGCGCGTATAGAGAGCCTTCTGTCTGCTCAATGCCGAGTACTACGCAATGTTATCAATGGTTCTGCATTTGGCAAGGTTGTTCGGGATGTCAGCCTTCCTTCCAAGTCCAAGGTGCATGCATAAACAACAAGAAGTAGCTGCTGGCCAGTTGGAGCAATAGTCTGCACAACAGCGTTGACGATCGCAGTTTACGAGGGTTTGCCGCTTCGCCTCTTTCGAACCCATGGATTGTTTTTCCAGAACGAGTGTTTCCTCGGATATTTATCTACAATATTCAGCTTTGGTGCAACCTGCTTAGGACCAGAGTTAGAAGCGCTCGGCATGGTCATGGTGGCCAGGCGAACTTCGGCCGTGTAAGCTGTGGTCCACCGGAGAGTTTGGTCCTGCCGGATCACGTATGATGCTAGATGTGCTCGTCACAATCGGGTTGGAAGGGAACTCGCGAGCATCTCCGTCGCCTGAGATACACCGTCTTCGAGGAGTTAAGAGCACCCACGCCGATGTCTTTCTTCAAGCCCAACCTAATCGCTGTTCGGGAGCGCTCAGCAACCGTGATATACGTAAGCGTAGTCTCGGATGGGCGCGAAGTGACTGCGTGGAATGAGAGGAAGCAGAAGTATGGTATTGATGGTTGTTCCCTTGCCATTTTCTCGTGTACTGCACAACCATCGATCAAACCTTTGTAATAAAATTGTCCGGCTCAGCTAGCAGACCAAAAACCTTTTAGAATAATGATATTTTCTATGAATATGACCTTCTCACGTTAGTTTTCCAGTATGATGGACATTTTCAAATGCTTACAAAGAGGGCATATCCTGCGCAAATCAACCTGTTTCGATCTAGATGAGTCACTTTTGCCACACCAAGTAAACTGTCTAGCACAAATTTCAACTTATTGAAGTGCAGCCATGCTTGCTGACTACCCTTTGAATTCTCTGTAAAATGAAATGAGATACTAACAGAGTTGCAAGAGCTTCTTGTGTGTAGTATCGTCAAAAAGAAAACGACTTCTTACTGAGTTTTCGAAGTGGTTGGCAGCTATATTAATGGAAATGAGCTGCTTAGATGTTGCTGAATGGCAAGCGTTTCAGACGCTTTCAAAATGAGTTGCTATTGCGTACTTTTACATAACAAAGCAGATAAACCTGTCCAACATATTTTGTCTGTTAGGATTGCAGACACTGTATGAAGTGTTTCCACTCTTCTTACAAAATGCATTTGGGTGTGGAATTAAAATGTGCACTAAGCAAATCAAATTTGAAAAAAACAGTGAAACTAAAAAAGCAAGATAACGAAAGAAATATTCTTGAAAAAAACGAAGATGATCACACTGTGGGTATTTAGCTCATGTGCCTACGTTAACTTACTTTATCTAGAACATAATTTCCGATTCCACTATCCTGTACAATAAAGTTTGACATTACCGGACATATATATACTGGACATATATATACTGGACATATATATATATATATATATATATATATATACATGCTACCCTGTCAAAGCAGGCAAAGGTCTTTCTGTCTAGCAGTTTGCGCCAGTGTAAAGGACATTTCACTCACACCACAAGAGAAAACAATGCACATTAGATAGACAGCGTTGCTGATGAGACGTCTGTCCGTTGCTGTTGCTACCCTACGAACGGGCGTAATAATTAACATGCAGCAAACTGCGATGTGTTTTGACCGATTGCATTAACTCCAAATGGGGACCCAGCTTCCGGATAACGAACGGAAGCGCAGTTCAGTTAAAATCAAAATACACTATGCAAACGACCTGGCCTAACGCCTGATGTCAACCTGATTGGCACATGTATCTCTTCATTAGTCAATTTGACCTTGATTGGTACGATAGTGTTTACTAGAAGTGAAGAGTGCTTGTCAGTATTTTAGGGTTTGATTCATTTCCCGATAAACAACAGTTGGTCAGGGATCCCACGATTAGGAAACAGTTCGTTGCACTTCTTTTCTAAGGTCTGATAAACATGGTATTAGTAAGTGAAACTACTTGTGTTGAAATCCTGAACATCTAAAACGCTAAATGAACTGTGAACCGAAAATACTAGAGAACAAGTGTTGTGTCACATTGGGCTGGTGCCTGCTATCCAATTGTGAAACAGCAGTGAATACATAGGTACGGGGTACGCTAGTGAGTTCTCGTCACTTTTTAGTAGAGGCCGCCACCTATTCCGTGAAATCTGTGGAATGCGTTTGTCTGAATTTTCAACTTTTTGTTACTTCTACCAGTTACTTATTCAAAGTTCTAGCAGGGACTTCTAATCAACAGATTTGGCAACCTCCAACTGAAATGAGGTTTGCAAACGCAAATAATTTAACAAGGGAAAACCAAAAAGTTGGCTGTAAGTGGTCAACCCAGCTCGTTTCTCAGAAACGACCCATAAGGGTAACTTGGTTTCATTACTTTGGTAAAACCCATAAATAAACCTTCAATGCAATCCAACGAGGTGTTGCCTTTACCGCTCTCCACATCAGTAACGAGGCAAGTCCCCAAATGGATGTCTGAACATAGTCCGAGGGAGTGGGTTCACAGCAGACAATGTGAGAGTAACAGTTCAGTTGTATCCTATCTGCTTGATACAGAACATCACATAAAATTAGCTTAGGATGTTGAAACTATTTATTGGGTTTTATCAGTGTTAACGAAAATAATTGGATCTAAGGTTTATACCAATTCCTAGACCCATGGCATACGCGTTCGCAAGCCTTAACTATGTATTTCTACGAACACTGGATCCCAACTGATTTTTGATAGGCGATCCCTGTTCACTTTTTCGGCTTATTTTATGTGGCCTATATGTGAGAGTGAGTCAGAAGTATACATACTGAAAAGGTTACTGCTACTAAAAATATGTCGTTCATGACAATGTGGAGCTTTGTCGATAATTGAACGAGAGTGTACTGGTCGGTAAAATGTTCACGCCAAAGAATGAGAGGAACCTGATTAAATGCCAGAGAAGTAAGCACAAAAATATGGGATAGGTACGAACTAATAATGGGGACGCCCGCCGGAGCAATTCTAAAGCTTCATTTGAAAAACAAATGGCTGGGCTATAATTCTGGAAGGAGGGGAACGGCCAGCGTTAGGCATAACAGTAAACGAGAGGAAGATGAGAGTAGAGTTGGGGTTTGAGTTGAAATGTGTTAAATCCAGTGTGGTGGAATCAGAGTTAAAAACATTAACAAACATCATAGCCTGCTGTTGTAATACAAGCATGACACGCACTTAGGACTTAGAAAGGTCTCATTTGCAGAGCGTCGTCGGGTGTGTCAGACAGCTAGTCAGCCTTCCGAGCAACAAGTATAACCTCAGTCTTGTCCTTGTGTGTATGCATTCACTGGGTTACCAATCAAGCATTCGGTGCTATCGGTTGACCCAATTTGTCGGATTATTTTGGCGCCTACTTTAGATCTGTATATAGGCCGATAAAAAAAGATTCTGGTGCAAACTGGCGAAAACAAAAGGAAACGACCGTAGGCTATTTGGTGAAAAACAATGTAGATTGGAATCATCATATAAATTCTGTTTGATCATAGCGGTTGGAAACAATGCGGCTTGTAACCAGCTGAATACCAGTTGCAACATGTCACCAACCAATGACATATAAAGTCTGCTGATATTTAAGAACCGGAATTGAATGGACACTGTGAATTCCACAGAAGGTAAATTACACTGAAGCTAGCACTGCGTCAGCCAAAAGTGTTCATTTGTAGATGACAGAGCTTTTTAATTGTGGGAGATATATAATTCTAAGTGGTGCCGAATAATAACGGTAAGGAGGGATATATATCAGCGAGATATGGAAATCTGACGCCTGCTATCAACTCGTTTCGTAAATGCGTTGTCGATGAAATGCAGTTTCCGGCCCAGTCACCCTCATGCAGATTAACAGCCAGTAAAAGAATGAAAAATATATTGGGCTCCGAATGGTGCTTTAGAGCAGATAACCTTCCAAAGTATATGGTTTCGTCTGGCTCACTAAGAGATCCGGAACGACCGGGACGACCGAACAATCACAGTGGTCAGAGGCTGCAGGAAACCCTGATACAGCTGTCTATGTGAAATGACCTGTCCCAAACTCAGTGAGTATAAACGCACGTCGCACTTTTTTTATTATGACGCAATAGATGACTTTCGTCGGCACAATTTTAACTAATGTACATTTGTATCGTTGTCATTCACGGGATTTTGTGTGGCTCTCAGGTTGACGATGTGGCTGGTTCCTGCTGGGACAAGAGAACTCGAGAGTTTCGACTGAATTCCTCTGAAAGTTATGTTAGCAACAGTGAATTAGGTCTGTTTATCAGATGCGGCAACATAAATGGTTTTGCGTGGAACCTAATTTGCGTAATTCAAATCTACATCAGCAAGGTTTCTTCAAGTATATCTGCAAAAATTTTCAGAAAACTTATAACACACTTCTTATAATGTAAAAGAAACAGTCCGTATGAGAGCACACGAGTAAAATGGAGTAATGTTTTTCCATTATCTTTTAACGTAATCGAGTAACATGGCTTACGGACTGGCCGATCTCCGGCAATGATTCACACACTTGGTATTACACGGCAGACTGTAAGTTCCACCTATCGGACACAAGCTACCAGTAGTGCGGTGGCCGCGCCATGCCTGCAGTGGGCACATGATTCGGACCAAGAAGACTGACGCATAAACGAGCAGTTTGACTGGCAGATGGCCACCAGAAGAGAGGAAATTAGTGACGTGTTTCTTAATAAGCTGTGTTAAATTAAAGAAACAGGGAGTCTTCGAAAATGAGAATTTTCCTGAAATTTGTGTCACTTGGTTTTCATTAGGACGGCTAATCCTTGTGACTGTTGGTCAACTATGAATCACTGGTGCCTTCTTAACTCGCCTGCGTGTCATATATTTAGCAAACTGCAAGCTCTACTTACAATTCCTAAAATATATTTCGGCAGTCAGAGGTTTTCATTGCCCAACTATATCACCATTCAATACGAAAAGCTGAGGAGCTTAAACTATCTTTTTGATACACTACCGCTTACACTAAGACCTGTATATTTTTGGAAACTTTAATGTATGTCGTGAGGCAAAAGGCGAATGGAGGATAATAACTTCACAGAATAGAAGTATATGTACTCACCTTAAGAAACGAATGAAATATTACAAAGTAGGCATATGAAGATGTTTGGTTTGTGTTCCTGGCACTACTGTACATTTCTTTGCCACGGTTGTTGCGTATCTGTCAGGAAGCAGGTTTGAAACGACTGATTAACCTTGCGTCGACGAACTGTAACCTGTATACTTTTTGCTTTGTCTCATTGGTTGGGATATTTCAGCGCTTTCCGTCAAATAAAAGCCTGCCGATTGAAAATTTAGCTTTTACTTTGTTTCTCGCAACAAATAGTGAAAACAAGCTTATTTAGGTCGTTCTATTCGGTGATCTACTGCGTGGGCAGACAGAATGTTCGAGTCACCACGGAGATTTTATAAAAGGAGTTGAATTTTATGAGCTCGTTTTTGATGCATTTCGGGCAACATTTCAACTCCCACACGTCCTTTTAAGGAAATTTATTAGCATTCTCTTCGTGCCTGGATGGGGAACGAAAGGCAACATTTGAAAACTGCTTTCTTGGCTTATGTTTGATTCTATTTTCTAGCAAGTTCTACTTTGCCAAAGGTAAATTATTTCATTCTTCCACCGTGATGCATTAGAACAGCACGCCACTGTGGCCTTCATGTTATAACTGTTGTTAACCAAGTGTTTTTATTCGAGTAATGTGCCATCTGCAAACAACACAGATTTTCTCGGGTTTGAATTCACATAACTATTAATCAGAGGCTCTAAAATATGGCCGGTGCTTCCTAGATCACTACATTAGTTAACTCCAGAAAAACACCAGTTGATCGTTGTCTAGACTATTTATGGTGCCAAAAGAAATCATGAAGGCAGAAAGCCTTTAGCTATCATTGCACCTAAGCTAGCAATACATAAATTTTTCAGAACGAGTTTTTTCTGTAAGGAATACACATCGTCCAAAAACGTGAACAGAATTTCGTTTTAATTTAGACACTGCCACTGTTTTCTCTCAGAAAAGGGTGGCTTGTAGGGTTTGTGAAGTAACTTAACTTTAATCCTAAGGCATCAGCTGGTGCGATCACCCATTTTGCAGCCATCGGTACGGTTGTGCAGTCTCCAAGTGGTCCTATTGGGTACCTGTACAATCGGCTAGGAGAAGCTATGAGTCGTGTTCGCAGTTCTGATGATAATCACTGAATTTCTGATAAATAATACCACTAACTCCAAGGATGGACAGAGTACTACTGGCTCAGAACTGTGCCTCACAAGAACATCACTGCGGTCATACCACGTTACCAATTGCGGATATAATGTGGAATGCTGATTGTGCATTCATGGACAAATAGAAGAGGTTTTTGGGTCACATTTTTATGTTAATCTCATTTTATTAAGGCCTTACAAGATTAATTTCTGGTCGATTCTCGTGGCCAGAAAGCGTCATATGAGCCACTTCTTTGTAAGTTATTTGAACAGTAAGGTCTAGCAAACAAGCGGCTGCTTGGAAGAAGTTAAAAACAATCACATTTGTGTATGTTCTGATGGTTACCTTTTTAAACCGTACACCTCTAGTAGAGAAGAATTCTGCAAGTGAATATGTTGTTTTACATCCAGTAAAGCCAATGAAAAAATGCATATTTAATTTTACTAATTTCCCTCATTTTTGGCCTATTTCATTAATCATTGATCTACGTATATCTAAATTCAGAATTCAATCTAGTTTTATCCAAGAAATAGGATTCCATCTTCAAGTCTAATTTTTAGTCTAGGAATTTCCGTTTAGCACACATCTCAAAAGACTGACTACTTCCACAACGATCCACTTACTATATAACTTTTTTCGTTCGTGACTGACGCAGGAATTAAGAATTTTGTCGAACGCTAGTTCTGCTGGCAAAACAAACCGCATCGGATTAGGTGTCCGGTTGTCTGTCTTACTGAAGGACCCTGAATGGAAATGAAACCTCCAACTTCGTGTTAGTAATACTGTTCATGCCTACTCCAAGTGTTCAAAAATTATTTTGGGCACTGCGTTTTGTGTCGTAATAACTGAAAAATGAAACTGTTTACACCAAGGATAGATACATCTTGTTTGCATTCAGTGACCTAAACAAGCTGATCTTCCATGCACTTTTGGCATCCAATCCCAGGCCACTTACTGCTATTTTGAACAACTGACGACGTAAAACTATGTGGCCATTAGAAGCATGTGAAACAATTCTTATGATTTATGCAATGAAGTGGGCGCAGCAAGGTCACGGGGGATTTTTAGAATCTTATTCCGTTATTGTGTTATTTGTAACAGTATTCCACCGCATGCTAAAATTTAATTGGTGCACAAATTTACCATGGTTTGCACAGTATGATTATCGGTTGACCAACGCCGTTACAACAGTTAAAAACACTAGTGTGACGCACACGATTAAATGCGGCCTGTCCCCTTGACGGAACGAATACATCCTCGGGAATTTTTCTGATTTAACCAAATACATAAAACGTATAAACCGGATATAACTGAAACTATTGCCAAAAAGGGAAAGAAACATTTGTCGGCAGTTAAAATACACAAAACGAAGACAAAAATATGTAAGCACAAATATTCTAGATAAGGCCGCTCCTCGCGAAGCTTTGTCGCATAATCCCATAATGTGCCTGTACACAACATCTCAGAATTAAGGGGACTAAAGTGGCGTTTACCGAAAGTGTAATAAAACCCCTTCCGTTCTTTAAATGTTTTCCATGTTTTCGGTTTGTAGGGGTTTACCAAAAAGTTTTTTTGGTGGCAGATGTTAAACCGGCAGTGATGGTCAATTTCAACTGCAACTTCTGTGCACAGAACGGATGACAACTGAAAATGGGAAGGAGCTTAAGGATGAAAAATAAATAAACAGAAAACATTCCAAGCAACTTCACTCAGTTGGCCAGGCTTTAAGGCAGACGGAGAACCAATCAGTAAGCTGTAATTGATTAGTCGCCTTTGGTGCCACTGGTAGATTTCGTTAGTCTTTGTGGGCTTGTGAGTGCTACGGCAATTTAGTTGGACGGGGTTTGGGGACGGTGAGATCAAATGCAATTCAGATCTAAGCTACTTCTGTTGATGACTCCTATTGACGATAACCGTACACCATCATGTGTCAGTTCGACTGATCGAAAACCGTCGTCCACACGCTTGCCAGTTCTACGTCTTATATTCTATTTACACTGCGATGCAGAGCGATTTCCATTGCCTAGGCCATCAGTCTCCGTGTCGTAAACCGTAGTTTCCGCCTCAAAACCTTAATATGTCCTAACTATACTTTGTATCCTGTGTCCAGTACATGTTTTGTCGCTGCTGTCTTTCAGTAACGCTCGATATTTATCTGCTTTTCTCGGCCGCCTGTTTAATTTTCTCCCGTGCTCTCCGATTCTGGTGTGAATTACCTTGACCGCCTGTCCTATATAGTCCTTAGTGCAGCTGTTGCATTCAATTTTGTGGACTGCTCTGTTCGCCAGGTGGCGATCCTTCAATTGCGCCAGTGCAAGCGCTGAGTGTTTCACTTCTGGAACGCTACTCTTATGTTGGCCATGTCTATAATTCTTCGAATGACTTCCGATGTCCTTACTTTATATGGAATAACAACAGTCCCAATCCATCCCCTGTCGAAGTTTAACCACCGGTAGCAATACCCTTTGTAAGTGACGCCAAAATAAACTAGCTGTATATCCACTACCCCGAAGTTTGTTCTTCATTTGATTTTTGGCTGCTGTCTGATCATCTTCTGCGCACAGGGCCCTTACTCGGCTAAACTTTGATGAGGCAATACTAGCAAATACCGAATTCGGATGTGAAGACGACTAGGTCAAAATCGTCTCAGCGTCGGTTGGCTTCTCATACATCGGTCTTCAGTTTTCCCCCGATCATGCAGTGTCATGCAGTCTAAGAAGGGTAGTGTACCCTAAGTTTACTTCATCTCCACACTGAATTTGATGTATGGATTAAGGCCATTTAGATTGCTGTAAAGCTCACCGACCGTGTGTTGTTTTATCACGACGAAAGTGTCGTTTACATACCTCAAAATACCTTCGGTGGGCGTGGAAATCCAGCTAAAGCTTTATGTTCAAAATGTGCTCTGAAATTCTTGCGAAAACCGGGAATATTGGAGATCCCATTGCTAAACCTCGTTCTTGAGTGTAAACCATTGAGTCAAAAACAGAGTGAGTGAGTTTCAGACATACTTTTATACCTTCTGCCATTCCATTCATTCGTTCATTCATTCAGTCTGACAGGCAGGCAGGCACGTTGTCAGCCAGTCAGGCAGCAAGTCAGTCAGTCATCCGCTGAATCAGTCAGTCAGTCAGTCAGTTAGCAACCTTATGAGTAGCGTATTACGTATATACCTGTATCGCAATATCTCGAATATCGTACCAACTGAAACATGAGGCGGCCTGGTGTAGCACATTCAGTTGCTTAAAAACATCATAAATGAAAGATTCAGCTGGGTTCCAGGTGAGTCTCCCGTCAAAACCAAATTGGTAAGCAAATGAGTGCATTTCGCTAATTTCGTGCAATTTGGGTTCAAGTAGAACATAAGATTGACGGAAACTTGGGGAGTGCACCTACCTTACGAGCCTCAAGAAGGGCGAAACCGGTCGTGGGCTTTCGAAGAATTTTCAGAAACCTAATGATTAGTGTCTTACGTTGCTTACCTATTTCCTTCTAAACTTCTACTTTGATGCTGTAGGCATTTGCCCTTATTCAGATTATTTCACAACTTAAACAACGACGTCGAAAGAGCATCCATAGGTTTCTGTACTTAAGCAAACAATGTTTTCCTTTCCACCATTGCTGAACTTACGTAAAATTACCTCTTACACTTGCTTCCAAGTCTCTCGAAGCACTCTCGGTGAACATAGTATGTTTTCTACTATTATGCCACATCGAAGCAAAAAGAAGCTCCTTCCTTTTAACCCATCGGGATTTTCATGTCCCTCAAAGCTCCTCACCGCTTTATATCTAATTCTTCGAAGTCGTTTCAGCTATCTGGTTTCTCGTTTGAATGGTCGGTTGTCAGTTGCTGGTATTCTAGGGTCGACCATAGACGTAAATGGATTGCTGTTCGAAAAGGATCCCAGCAGCAATGGTTGCCTTTTTCCTTAATTCCTCAATCGTAAAAAGACATGTAGGGAAAATGTACGACTATGATGTCATTTATTCTGGAAGAATGAAACGATATATCCATATCAACTTCAGTGAAGAAAATTCAATGTTTACCTTCATCTGGAATATGCTACTTCTGTTCACTGCTGGAAACTAAATCCCGGAATTTTTGCAGCGAAAAACGATTTTTCGAAATCAGTGTATTTTATATCCAGAGACAACCACATTTGAACACAACCGCCGCTTTCTAATCTCCAGTGCCGTGTGCGACAGTCAATTGCAGACGAAAATGTCGACCATTTGTCCTCTGCAACTCTTCAGCTAAATAAACGATTCTCATCCCACAGCGGTCTTTTTTGTTTTTGTAAGAAAGGAATGGGTAAACTACTAAAACTGGTCCTTGCAAACATTTACACGGGGCATAAGGGGTAATTTTCCTAGGGGTATCCAAATTACGTCCATAATTGGTAATCTTACTCACGTTTTAAGTCACATATAATTAAAAGATGCTAACTTATTGTTGCGTGACGCATGTTGTGGAAACAAGCAATGGTTAAACACGCAGAACAGATTGCTGGACGCCTAAAGCTACGTAGCTGTTATCCAGGTGGTCCGCATTTTGAAAAAAACGTGACATCTTGACTGCTCCCATTTAGGTTTTGGCAGCTTGGCAATATCTTACCTCTTTTATCTCTTTTAATTTGCACCGGAGGAGGGCTGTGGCTGAACGACTGTCATTATCTTATATTGTATAGGCGTCTGTTGATAATGTTTGGAACGCCCCACTAATTTAAATTACTATAAAGACACCGGTGTTGTAGCAAACAGACGCTGAGAATACTTATGAGCATTAATCAATAGAGGAGGGTTCAGAAATTATTCATGATGCTGGAGCAATTATTCTTGCTAAACAATAAAGATTAAAGTCACATAAATGCTTTTGAAAGAGCTTACGCAAAAATATGTCGGTAATTAGCCACCTGTTTAAGCACCAGAGTCCGGGCCTTTACTTTGTAAGTACTCGTTCGTCTGAAAGAACTCAGGACTTAGAGGAAACACAAAGATCTCTGCCGGTGTAGAAAGAATAAACGTTTTAAAAAGCAAATTAGGTGAGCTAACATGCCATGGCAACATTTTATCCAGTTTTGCTCCTGAAAATTTTGAAAACAGAATTTAAATAAAGCTGTTTGAAGGCGAAAGTCTTTGGAGAACTGTAAGACCGTTTGAATCCGATAAAAATTTACCCGTGAAACTGTATCAAAGGTGACATTCTTCACGACAGATTACTTGTTCTTTATAAAGTGAAGTGAATTGTCATGAGTATGCAAATTTGAGTACATATAGGTTCGAGCCGTAGACGTTTCCTAGAGACCAACAGAAGTTTGTGGGGTTTACGTCCTATTTTTTAGAATGAATCGAGCATTTGTATGGGTTTTTCACGGCTTGTTAAGTAGTAATTGACCCAGCAGAGGAGACTTCTCGTGAGTGATACAAATCTCATCCGTCCATTTGTTTCGATACCTTGTCGGTCGGCGCCAGACAGACCAAGAACAGCACTTTTCAGTGAAATATTAACTTTTTTCACAGACAATTCAGAGAAACCTACCGAAAGTAATCTACCGGCAAGGCAGTCTCTTCTGGGATGGCTTTTACCGTTTTACGAGATGACAGCTGTTTTTTTAAAGAAAGGGTTCCTTCTAGGTCATGAACTTTGGGGATACACGAATACGCGCTGTAATTTAGAGCGCTAGAAAGTTGGGATACGGGTTGACATTGCCTCAAGTTTGCTGAGGAATCATCGCAGATGTTGAAACACAGAGTTTCGAAGTATAGATACAATGGCAGAATTTAAAAACTAATGGCAAGAAATTTGAGCCTGATGACGAAACTTTTAATACCACTAGGTGACTTGATTAGGTAGACACTGTCATGTTTCAGGTGCTTTAGTTGTCCTTTTTAAATTTACTAAGCTTACCTTGATATCCGGATTGAATTTTCTGAAACTGGTGAACTCAAGTTGTTTCTAAAGGCACCGGGCTAGGAGAAATCTCGATGACGCCACTGTTGTTATGGTAACCACTAAAAATCTACAGGACGCAAATACACTCAATCAAGTGGTCCATAGCCACGAACGCTCCTTGTTTCAGCTTCCAACTTTAGTGAAGTAGATTACAAAGGAAGCGTTACCTCAGCCGATACCCGACCATAAAATCTCGGGCACCGGCAAGCGAAACGTTGTTACGAGGACAGTGGGTGATCATTTTGAAAAAAACTGAAATTCTCGTCTAATACAACTCGATATAAATGAACCTTGACGTTGTCTCCGCACTATGATTTTACTCCAGCAAGAATTGAATGCGACCTGAGTGCTGATCAAAATCGTATGCCGCCTCAAACGCCTACAAGATAGTACTCCGAAGCAATCCCAACCGTTGAGAATTGAGTTATCTACCCCAAAGGATGTTACCCATGCAGAGGACAGTCTTTTGGGAAACCTGCAGTCTTTAAGAGATGGTTTTAGTGACGACCTGTCGCGGTGATATGGAGGGGCACACTAAAATCCAGAGGGTCACGGACAACCAAGATGAACTCAGTCCGGTGGCGTCTCAAAGTCCAATGCCAGAGGTAGGTTTCGCAAACAGTTGACTAATGTATGGTGTGCTCCGCTTGGTAGCGCTCAGTATGCCTCAGAGACTGCGCAGAGAATTTACTCCACAGGAAGTTTGTAATTTAAACCAGACCTCTTCCTCTCGATTTTGCCTGTCTAAGCTCGAAACACTTCGCGGTTTCTCAGCCCTTCTGCTTCCTTCGAGTCGCACGGCAGCTATGTGCCTAAACAGTGCCACAGTTAAACGGCTGTTATTAATTTGTATTTTGACTTTGAACTTGACCCAAGGAGTTTGATATGTTTCACTGTAATAGGGCAACTAGAGTGAGAAAATGTGTTCCTTCAAAGCTACTCCTAGGCTACAGCAAAGGTCTGGTGAATCTATATCTGGTTCACACTTGTAGAAGCCCATTGGGCAGGCCTGGTACTCAAAATTTCGTTAAGATTACTTCTTAAATGAGCACCACTTTGTAAGCTTGCTGCAATAAAGACTCATTTGAGGTGAGTTAGACTGATGTTGACCAGAGGCAGCCAAAATAAACTAGAATCTTGTTCGCGGTGTTATTCAACTTGGTATGATGCAAAATACCTTACACCTTGTTTCACTGGGGACGATATTCCAGGTGTGTAAGCAAGTTTCACGGCCAGTCATGATGTAAGTAGAAAGTGTGGACAGCGTATCATCAGCTTTGTCCTCCTTTGGACTCCCCAGGTGGTGATGGCTACAGCATTTCCATTACAATATTGTATGTTTTTTGTATTATGCTAAACAAGATCGCCGTGAAAGTTTGTTGAGTCAATCTTCATTTGCTACTCGTTTGTGTATGCGATCCACCACATGTCCCAGGTTGTTATCGTGCGTAACCAACCAACTAACCAAAAAAATAAAGCATGGCTTGTTCAGGTCTGATAAGTTGTGACTATACAATCTGGATGGGCAGACTTCCGACAGACTGATCTCTCATGCGACAGTTCTCTCATGGTGGAATCCACAATAAAAACTTTGACCCCGAAGAAGGTCGCTTTGTCCCAAAGGAATTCCTCTTCAAGTAGATTTTGTCTAAATTCTAACCGATAGCAAGTTAATGCACCTTTTAAAGCCCATCAGAGTCCTTTCATTTATTCACTTTTGAGACTTCACTGTGGAAGAATGTTTCTGAACAACAGGTTCAGGAAAATAAACATATTAACCAGTGCCACAATATTCCAAACCATTTCGAACTTCAAATCGGCTAAACCCACTAACCAATTTTATATCGCTGAGGGTTGGTCGAGAATAACGTCAGATGAAGCGAACGATTAGATTTAAAGCAAAATCTTGTTGCTTCTACTTGCCTGGGAGTAAAAATAATACGCGTGACGTTCCCTCTATCAGGTCTGGATTGTCCACAAGAAAGTGTAGGACGCGCAAAAAGAAGAGATGGTTGGTGTTTTAATTTAAAACCCAGGGACAGACGCTGCCCATATATTTATGTGTGCGTAAAAGCGAGTCGATGTGTGCAAAATCTCAAAGGCAGTAGCTGAATCTGAGGTTTGCTAATCTCGTTATGAACAGAGGTGATATTTGTCACCGCTTCTGTTTAGACATTTATTTCAGATTTCAGTTAGTCATTTTTCGCATGAAAAGAAGATGTATGGGATTGAGCTAGGGTAAGAGGAAGTGGACAGCCTCCAAGTTTTTTTCTTTGAATTCCTGTTTTGCGCATGACGTATTTGTGGGTTTTTTTTTCACTGCACAGTAACAACACCACCTGTATACAAATGGAGACAGACATAGACCGAAAATCGGTATTTTCGATCCGGTCAAGAGAGTCGGAAAGTCCAGTGAAGTTGATGCTAGGCTATTTTCCAAACTAGCATTACAAACTTCATCAGGTAGACAATGCTCACTAGTCTGCATTCTGCTTTGTTAAATAACGGTAAAACATTGTTAACGATCTGTCATAGATTCCAACAAATGACAAAGCGTGTTTATTAACCATATTTATCCGACTGCGTTACAATCCATGTCTTTGTGAAAACACCCGTGCACAAAATGTTTCTGCAAATGATGTTGTTGATGTGGCGGTATGTGAAAACGAAGGTCAACCTGATCGAGGTAACGGCATTACCTTGTACATTGCCCACTGCTTACTGGACGCACTCGACACATTTTTTCATGTTGCCACCCTTCGTTGAGTACAGAATATCGACTGATTTTTCGTGTACATGTGGTGCAACTCAGTTGCTTGCCCAATACACTGATCCTAGAAGGTGAGCAAATAGTGTGTTTCAATTCTTTATTTCTGAGACAATGGGAATTGCACTTATCAAGATATATACTTGCAGTCAGCTTGAAGACACAAGAAGGCATCGGTGTGCTGTGGCTTCCAATACACACAGACTACAAATGTCATCACCTTGGGTTTGCTGGATTCATCTTCCAAATTTGCTGACGCAAGCAAAACGACGCTGTTCACTAAGTTTCCTGCAAGCCTGTGTCCGCTCAGCAAGAGGAGGACATATCGTAGACAAGGTATTATTGACAAAAGGGGAGAACCATATTCCTTGGTTCGGTCGCAATACTGGCAGGAGATTGCTAAGGTTATTTTAATTATTGTAGCTGCTAAAAGCCGGAATTGATTGGTGAACACAAACTGTCATGTAAGGCAGGGCATTGTTTGTCATAAGATTTTAAGCTTCAATGAATAATGCATGTCAATGGGAATCCGAAAGTGTCGCATCTAATGATCTTTAGATCTCAACCGTGTTACTGGTTCCCGTTGAATTACTTCTGGGAATTTACCGGACATTTTATCATAAAACCTTTGTGGGTTCTCTGCAGTTGGTGCATCAGTTAATATAGAGCATTCGTTTAAGAAGTGAATTGCTTGTATTAGAACTCTATCCCTCAAATCAGGCTTTATGCATGGGGCTGTTCTTGCATCTCAGACTTTCCACAATATTACGAAGGGTCCTAATGCAAATGAGACCTCGTTTCTAGGAGCAGCTATCTTAACTCTTAGTAACTTTCACCGGTGAAGTGCTTAACTCACCGTTCGGTTAATAGATCCGGGGAGGCTTGAAAAACATGAATGGCGGCAGGGCTTGGAATAATGATCAAGGATAATAGGTAATACTTTTAATTATGGGGGATGATGTAGAGGATTCTGCATGTGCAAGTACGTAACTATTCTACTCCAGAGAGATCACAGATCGATCGAAACAACTCCCCAGAAATGATCACTGCCGTTTAGTTCTTTGTGGGCAATTTCAGTTGTAGTACCGCTCTCAGAAGGAGTCCCACTGTAGAAGAGACCATTAAGGTTGATTCGTATGGATGGATTTTTCGGATAGAGACAGAGTTTACATAAAACTGGTTACGGAGCACCTAAGAAACTAAAACCCGTTTTGTTCTCATAATGGTACTGAACAACTAATGCGAGATGCTTGCATCTACCAGCCTCCGTATACCCTTTGCTTTATTCAAACCTCCAAAAGGAAATAACATCTTAATAGGCTGGTAAATGGACTAATAACTAATAATATGTCGATCTAAGAATGCTGAATATGTGTACTAAACGAAGAGAAATCCGTGTCGACAATCCAGCGGACGAGTTAATGACAACCACAATAAGCTAACGAGTATATCAGTACTATAACAGTTCTGTTATAAAAATCCTTTGATATCCATCAGAGTTCACTCACACTCGTTATGTACATTAGATTGTTATGTTTTCTAAAGAAAAGGAACGAAGGTTTCGCAACTCTGCTGCATTATATCTCATATTGGTCTCCAAAAGTTGCTTTATTTTGTGGTACACCAATGGTGCATGAGAAGATAACTCACTGAATACTTATCACTACGTAGTTTCTTCTGGCACAATCCACTGAAATCCGAAGGGGCCACGAAGATGGTTTCGGAAATGGACACGGGATTTTCAGGTTTTTGAGAAACGAACCAACTTTGTCACCAACAGGTTGAAATTTCTGACCTCAGATTGCCTCCAGTGAGGACGTCCTATTAGATAGTTTGTTAACCGAGAAATTGATTTGCGGGCAGATCGCACCTACTTAGCATTCAAATACAATTCTAACTGCACAAAGTAATTCTCACCGGGGCTATGACTGTATCTGGAGTAATTCGATGAACTCGAAAATTTCTCACACAGGATCACTGCACCTTGACACACTGGGTCAAAGCTGTTTTTGGCCTGATTCTTAGGTGGCGCGTGGCCGTTTTCTAGTTTCCCAGCAAGTTACTGGATTACCCTGTCATTCAGTAGAATTCACAGTTTTGATCAATTAGGAAGGAACTAAACTGAAGGTACATCTTATCACGAAATACGAAACCGAAAATGATATGGGATGAAGACACCCCAAGGCAACCTGTGTGAAAGTTCGCCACATAGTATCACTACAAGCTAAGTGAAAGAATGAGGTGAGAATACTTTACACTCGTTTCATATTAACTTCTCTGATGTCTTGTTACAAGCACCGGCGGTACGATGAAATAATATTATACCCTAAACAACAAAATCAACCAAACTACAAACCGTAGAATTTTGTCATCCTACTCTTCTTGAGCCAAGGAGCAAAAGTGATCAAGACGTGTAGAAATATTTGGACAGGTAGCCCGACAGGTTTTGTTCATGTAGGCGTTCCTTCAAAGTCAAAATACTTAGACCCACTGAGCATTCCGAATCAGCTAACAACAAACTCTGGGTATGTAGACCAAAAAGGAATCCACTGAATAAATGGATGACTCTGTAGTGAGGGAAATAGCATGGGATCTTCTGAAGAGCAAAGTCGGGTCCCAGTTTTTCAGCGGATGCTAACAGTTATGAAGTTCTCCAAGCGTTGCACTACGCTCGCCGTGTTAATGCACACGGATATACATACTAACCCATTCTCAAACGGTTAACGCAACCGCGTACATGTGGAAGTCAGCACAACCGTAAACGGCAAATGCTCAAATGCTCATGGGGAACGACTGGACGACTGAAAACCCGACTAGCTAAGAAAACGTGAGGTTATGGTAGCCTCCTTAAAGTTCATTTGATTAGACGTGGTGAGTAACTTGACCCTGACTTAGCCTATGACCTCCGTTTTTACCAACGTCCCACTCTTGGAGACTATAGATTTTATCTGTAACTGCAATGACTCATCATATTTGACGCTCCCGATCTCCACCATCTCCTTATGGGAACCGCTTCTTCGCTGTACTTTCAACGTATAAATCCAATTTGATTACACATTTTACCGAAAATCGATGGAGTCGCCATTGGCTCTCCTCTTGTTCCCGTGTTGAGTGACATTTTCGTGGGTAAACTGGAGCTCGGTCGATTGAATCGGGAGACTTACTTTTATCGAAGGTACGTAGATGATATTTTATGCTAGTATCCAACGGCTCCGCGCTATATGCTCTGCTGATCAACTTCAACCGAACATATCCCTCCATTCAGTTTATTTTTGAAAGTGAAAGTGACAATGGTTTCCATCTCCTGGACGTTAAGTTAGTCAGAATCTCCATGGGTTCGATCAGAGGTCTGTCTACAGAAAGCCCATGTGGACGAGATAATACACAAACTTCCTTAGTTTCGTGCCACTGAGACGGAAACGAATCCTGATTTATACTTTAACGAACCAAGCAAGGTGTATTTGCTCTTCTGACATACTGGACTCTGAACTACAGCATATTGCTAACGTGCTCTGCGCCAGTGGTTACCCAGAGAGATTTATAACCAAGAAAATGTTCGATCGCCCTATCCAACCGCCTATCAGGACCGTTGAAAAGGAGCCAATATACTTGAGTTTACCGTATGAAGGCGATATGTTGGCGGACATAGTCAATCGCCGCTTGTTTCAATCCTTACAACGCACGTTTCCGGCTGGAACTCTGTGGTGTTGATTTACAAACAACCATTTGCTCAACTTAAACCCCAAAGACAAGATGCCAGTCCTCACCCAGGATATGGTTGTGTATTCCTTCTCTTGCTGTTGTTTAGAGGAGTAGGTTGGGCGCACGACACGGCAACTTTTCAAGAGAATACGTGATCATCCCTCTTACCAGAACACCATTAGACTCAACAGCTCAGCCAAAAGCTCAATCTTGTCCCACTTAATTGACACCGGGCACGTAGTCATTCCGAATGAGCCGTTTCATGTCGCTTACCGTGTAAGTAATAGACTGTCCGTATCGATCCAACAACGTGGCTTGACTACAGCCGATGCAGCCGCTATCCGCCTGTGAAACCCGGTACTGTGCTGTCAAAAACGTTTAGTACGGAAGCTGAGTCTGCCTTTGCCATGTGACACGAATCAACCGACCAAGTCACTCAACGGCCCTCCAGATTGTCTCACAGCATCCAATTAAATGCGACGTGGGGGGCGCAGACAACCAGTCGTTCGTGTCTCTACGTTTTTCAGTTCACTAACCAATCTTCGCTGCGTATTTCATTTTTCACTCCTATTTTAACCATTAGATATGTACTGACCTGTTGATGAGATCCCGAAAACAACAATGTTGGTCACTGTGTTCTTGTCCAAACCATGGTGATATTTGAGTAAATTTATTTAGTAAAAGTAAGTTATTATGCTGAATGTGGAGCTCAGGGAAACCTGGTGTTTAAAATCACTCACAGTCATGTGATATAAGGGATGCTCGGTGCATTAATAAGTTTTACTTTTTTGTCGCACACATTACTTTGTTTGGTGAATTTATGGACTTTTGTTACAAGACTTCAATGAGGCTTGCATCTGCTTTAGTCATCCAGGCAACAAAGGGAATCGAATTTTTCCCCAAGCGGATAAAAATGTAAACATCTGGATGAGACCTACGAGGTAAATTATACCTGGACGCTTGCTTTCCGGATGTGTGGTTAGGATGCTTGTAAAAGTCGTCAGTGCAGGGTGGAAGAATTTGTGAATTCGTAAAGTTTTAGAAAACGCGAACTTTGGTTTGTGAGATGAGCAATGCTGATGATTTCCGTTAAGTATGATACAGCTGTACTGTGCTTCTTGGCTTTTCAGCACAGACTGTCTTACAGGACGAAATCTCAGTTGAAAATTCCTAATTATTCCCACACTAGCAACAAAATTATCAACTAAGTGGGACAGTTAAAAGTAACGGAATGATAATGTATAGCCGTAATACACTACACATAAGGTTGCTGAAAATTCTTCGAAAGCCCACAACTGGTTTCGCCGTTCTTGTGGCTTATTAGGTAGGCGCAGTCCCCGCGTTTCCGTTAACCTCACGTTCTGCTTGAACCCAAATTGCACGAAATTAGCGGAATACACTCATTTGCAAACAAATTTGGTCTTGCGTGAGACGCACCGTGAACCCAGCTGAAAACATCGTAAACGAGTGATTCAGCTGGATTCTAGCTGAGCCTCCCGCAAATCCAAATTTGTTTGGAAATGAGTGTATTTCGCTAATAAATGATCATGTTTTCTCTGTCATTCCAATCGAAAAGTCTTGTATGCTCAACCAGAAGAGGATAGGTTGTTAACGGGACACAAACCGTAACGCCATCGACCATGGCAGACCAAACTTGGCATCAAGGTGATACTTGTGAAGACAAACGCATTGGCTTGCGTAAAAACCGAACTAAATTTCGCGACCGCTTTTTTCGTTGCGTTCGAGGTCTAATACACTTGGAGAGTTCTATTAAATGACAGCAATTTGAAGGTGAGAAATTGCGTCATCATTTCATCACTTGCTACCTTAATTGTACTTGATTTAACGAATTAAACCTTCATTTATAAAATGCTACTCTACGCTTTCCCCATTGGTATTAGATGTCGCGAAATTTCTCTTCTCAATACTAGTCAGCTGCTCGGTAAATTGAAGTATGAACAATCCTAGAAGTGAATTTTCTATGCGCTAGTCGTCCTCCAGACCAAAAATAGTAATAAATCACGTCCTCCCACAGTACAAACGATTTGGATCTAGTCCGATCAGTATCGTTACTTGAAGGCAAAGTTTCTTCTAACCTTTAGCTTTTTAACGCAAAACGATTACTGCATTCTTGAATTCACGGAAAGATAACCAATCGGCTTAGCGACACATGAAAAACGTGCTGAAGGTGTACCTCTTGAGATTGTTTGGCCCTCTCTTTGGATGACTTTTTCGGGACGTCAAAACTTCCGTGAACGAGATATTAGTGGAGTGGAATTGACAGCCTAACTTGTGATTTAAAGTTTAATTTATTACTGCGGTAAACTGATTTTGCTGGTTATGAGTTAGGGAATATGAATAGGCTGTCAGTGGGTGATATACACCATTTTGAGCTTATTCATTAACTTCATAAAAATGAACTATATGTTATACGCACTACATTATACAGTTATATAAACTATGTTATGTGTACTTCACTTCTGCGGACACACTGGGCCTTTTTCTATGTAGATTTCTTGGCAAGGCAAAGTTGCATCCTATAGACGTAATAAATTACTTATAAGGTTGCTGGAAACTCTGCAAACGTTCACGACCGGTTTCTTGGGGCTCATCAGGTAGGCACAGTCCCCGAGTTTCCCTCAACCTTATGTTCTACTTGAACTCAAACTGGACAGATTTCGAAAAATACACTCGTTTGCATATCAATTTGGTTTAGACGGAAGACTCACCTGGAACCCAGCCGAATCTCTCCTTTATTATTTTCTTAAGCATTACAAAAACACCAGTGACGTCGCTTCTGTACTCTAGGGTTTAAACGCAGACATCTTTAATCAGCTTCAGGCTTTTACGTCATGATCGCAGAATGAAGTACACGTCTTTGGGAGAAGTTAGGAATGATGAGGTATGTTTTGGCAGCTTAGCATGAAGTACGTCTTGGATAATCTATCCCTTTGTCAAAACCTCAACCTGCGTCTAAGATACTAGCCACAAATACGCGAGCTTGCAAACCTTGTAGACTCTGAGGATCTACATCTCATACACATAGGCTGGTACCGGTCGGATACTTGCTCTGTAAAAGCCCACTGATCACTAGTTCAAATTACCCTGCCATCATATTTACGTGGTTGGGATTTATCTCCTAATTTGCAAGCACAATCTTAGCTGCGGACGAACTGAGCTAAACTGGCAGCCAGGCCGTATATATTCTATGAGGCATTTTTTGTTGTTCTGGCCATCGAAGTAACTCATACAGCATAGAGTTTGAAGAACTTTAAGCACCAATTTCTTAAATAATAAGCCGCTCTTTTCGAACGCAAGCCAACAATAATTGAGTTGTAACCTGGTTTTGAGTCTCAAGTGTCTGTGATCGTTCAGCGATGATGACTGCTGAACCCCAAATAACAATGCCTGAGTTGTACTCGAATTTTTGTTCGTTAAGAAAACTTTGAAAATCAGCCACTAAGACATCACAGGTTTTCTTGTAATTCTTTCATCTCTTTGGAAGTATGTGGTTGCTTCTAAGAATCGTTCCAGAGGTTGGACGCCATACGTCCTCGAGGGCATTGGTGCTGTGAATAGTATAGTTCCAGCTTCATGTTGTTTGCTTCAAATACAAACTAGCCTATTACTAAAATGGCGCATTGTTTTATATCCAATATAATTTCAAGCTAAATTTTGAAGTTGGCCAAAATAACGCTAACAGATTTCAGTTTAAACCAGTGATACAAACGCACCGTGTGCACTATACCAGTGTAGTAAATCATTGAGACAAATTTCAAGTCAGTACTTCTTGCAGGATAAAGTGCTACCAACAAACAACCATAACCTGTCCTATTGACCAGATTAGTCGGTCACAACATAATGTTGGATAACAGAGTATTCTGCATCTAGTATGCACGCGGGCAAATTTAACGTCAACATTGCCTTTCAGAAGAAATGAAAATGTACGAGATTTTCCCACTAAAATATCGGAAGACATTAGGACTAGAGAGCTTGTATCCTGCTCTTTAAAACAAGGTGAAAGCCTCCGTGTATCCACCGGGCAAGCTTTATTGGGGCTGTATGTAGTAAAGAGGAAACGCCCGCTGAATGAACTACATTAATAATCACCCTTATCTCGCATATGCTTGATCGAACACTGAAAATTACATGGCCTTGTCCAGATCTTTGTGGCATCAAAGGTGATCTCCGGTCTCACGCTTCCAAGTTTGACTGATAGTTTGATAGATAGAGGTAGGTCCGCAAAACCGAGCTGTGTCCCGTCCTGCAAGAGGAGGCATCAATCGCATTTTTACCCTCCTACAGATTCTTGAACAGAAAAACTGCTTTCAGAAAGCTTTGACTTGAAATCTTATGCCGACTCTGTGGATCATCTGGCTGTATGGCATTGTCCGTAAAACAAAAGTGTTCCCCATAAATTTCCGGCCCTCCTTAAGGTAGTATATGTCAATTCTCAATTGCGTGCCACTTTTTACAGTCAGCTCTTGCCCGAGATCACTACGTCCATCGGCATCGGGCAACAGCGTTCTCTTTCACTTTTCCTCTTCAAATTCTTCTTCGATGTGATTTTGGAAGGCTCATTCCGAGCATCTAATTCAGGGCATTTGTCTGAAAACATCAAGTATTCGGACGACATTGACTATCTTGGATCTGGTGCCATGGCAATGCAGAGAATATTAACCGGCCAAATAACTTACCTCACAGTTTTTTACGCCGTTCGCATCACTAAGGTGTAGAATGCTGCCACAAGACTGGATAGGCTCAAATGCGGGTGAGCCCACTGAGGTGTCCGATAAATTCGTTTACTTAAGTAGCTAAAGACCATACGTCCATCCACGCTGGGGACGCCAGAGCGGCTCTGGTCAACCCCAGTCATTTATGTTACAGGCAGAATATCAGCTTATTCATCAAGGATCGAGTCTAAAGCACTGCGATGTGCTCCATATTCTTATATAGGTCAGAAGCCTGGCCGCTGCGCGCTAAGGACATTAACGGTGTTTTCGGAGCATTGCTCAAGCCTGGTGAGATTAGTAATACTGACGTAGATCGAATGGTTTTTGGAAGACATGATTCACTTTTATAAGTGAGCTGATCCCACTTCATAGGTTCCGTTGGCTTGGTCATGCGCTCCGTATGACCTTCGGCTGACTTACTCGTAGAGCCTTTTCGCATAACTACGCAGAGGATGGAGACGATTCAGGGGAGGTCAAGTAATGAACTGACAGCCAAATATGGCAGCCACCACATGCAAAGTTATCTACGCTGGTCATCGCTGTCTCCATAAATGGATACCCCGAGACTGGGTACATCAGTGGTTAGAGACATTGAGAGATATGTTCCAGTCATGGGCTGAACAGTATATGTGCGCCAAGCTGTTATCGCCAGTGCATAGCTTCCCTTCTGGAACTCCCTAAAGAAAAGTCCATTGTCAATCCAGCATTCACACGTTAACTATATCAGCTACTGCCTACATTGCGTAGATGCCCATTCACATTTTCACAGGTTATCGGTGAATGAAACTATCGCAGCTATACTCACCGTATAACGTGTACGCGGTTTACGGCTAGAGATGATGATGCATCTGTTAGTTATTAAACACCTACTGAACACTTTCGTTTAAACCCTCAGTTAACACGTCTGCATACACTAGCAGCTGGCAAGATTGATCAGATATTTCATGACAAAAGGCCAGTGACATGATTGCGTTTATTTGATTTAGGGAATTCGGTTACAGATACCGGATGTTTACTTAAACCGTTGGATCAGGCGAGTGTCCATCAAAATGCCCAGTGTAACACGCAATCAACTACGAGTTATTGGTTGTGTGCCTGAGTACATTGCTATCTTAAGTCGGTGTTACAAAAAGCTGTGCCGTAGTTGAATCTCTGATAAAACATTCCCTGGTAGCTTCAGTTTTCTGGCAAATTTAAGTGCTCCTGCTTTACAAACGGGGAGTTCGAGCGAATGTTGTTAGTTATAGTAAAACTGTTGGGGAGGAACATATGGCGCCCCTTGAAGAATTTTGGTGTGCCATTCTACAGAAGAGACTTTCCGAATTTGCTATATACTGCTGGAAACTCTAGACGAAAGGTTACCTGTTCCTTATTTTCACGCTGACACTGGGAACTTTTTTTAGGTGTTTGCACAGATTACACAACCTTGCTGCTTACCTTTCTGCCAGAATAGCCTCCTAAAGATTATCTGCACTGAATGAGAGCAGGACTATTGTTCACACCCGTACCGGCGTTCCCAGCTTACGCCATCATGCAGTTTTCAGGAAATCCGAATAGTGATTTGCTTAGGAAGCAACTTGGCCGGGAGCTCGACAACGCATATGACCTGCTTTATAGGAAAAGGAAAGTTGGTAACGCATGTTGCATAGTTTCTCTGTGTACTCTGGTAGTGCATCACAGCCCTTTGGTTGAGGACGACAGGTATGCAGTTCGTTATGTAAAATAATTTTGGTTGTCTGACTGCAACCCTTAACTTCCTCAAGGTAAAGTTTGAGTCCAAGAAAGCTTGAGTGACCGGGAACGTTTCAGTAGAAACAAGTACTCATGGAATATATAAAAAAAATCCTTATAAACAACTAATCAACATGAGGGATCCCAGTGAAGTTTTGATCAACATAACTGCCAACATGCAATGGTCGCCTGCATATCAAAATATTCAACACTGATGTCGCCACCAAGGGCAACGACAAGAAGTAAAATAGGGTACATGGTGGCATTACTGATTTAAAAGAAGGACTACAGTGCCGTTCCTGTCATGTTTCTGCGATAAGGTATGTATGTTTCCGAAGGAAAACATGACCGTAGGAAGCAAGCCGTTTTTCACGACACTTCGATGGCACAATAAGTGTGTTTGTCTACGTTCCTTTTCAGTTTCAGCGGCTTAAATTTTTGCAGAAGAAATGTCATTTGTCCCCAGCTGTTTTTGTGTAGAATCATAGTCGTTACCATTTCACATGTACCCACACACAACAAATTGTCTTGTCTCATCGGATGGCGTCGTTTGCCATGTGCGAGCAAATGGTACAAAGGTTTACACCTGTCTTTACACTGCGGAGCAAAATATTTTGCTCCCGTTGGTTTCATAGCCGTGTCTTGTGATGGGGACATCATTCAAAAGCTAGAATTCCTAGACGGCACTCATGGGATACCCAGATGTATGACCAGGCCCGTGTTGGAAGACGACAGATTCGAACATATTTCAAGAACCAAAACCGTGATAGTGGGTGAGAACACGTTCGCAAAATGAGTTATAAAAATTTGTCCGTACAGCCTTTAGCAAAGAAACCCCATGACATAATTAAAGGAAATGTCTTTTAAGCCTGGAATGGAGTCGTTCTTACTTACGGACTTTTCTCTTGTTTGAAAATTCCAGGGAATATGCGGGACTTCGCTTCGATGATCCCAACTTAAGAGTAAAAAATGGACATGAAAAAATTATACAGCCACTGTAGGGTGCTCCTCCTCGGCTGCTTTTACCTAATTTTCTCCAGTCAAATCCTTTCACCCGTAATTTCTATCACTGAGCATCTGCATGACATTTTTGGGGAGGATCTTCCATTCCCATTTTATCCACCTTCTCGGTTTTATGAGCATAAAATTTGCTGTATTGTACTCCCGGTGAGGAAATTTTTCGCACTTTCCCAACTGAGGTAAATTCAAGGGTGTAGGTTGACCCGACCGGTACCCCACTCAGAGGGAACAGAAATAAACTGTTCATAGTGTGAGAGGTGTTGATCGCTGCGCTGTATCATTGCAACATCAGGTTCTCATGCCCATACATGGCAAGGCGCAAAAAGATCAGTTGTTTCAACATCAGTACGTACGTTTCAGGACTGAGTAAGACGCGCGACTGCTTATCAAGGTTAAAAGAAAAGACCACAATTAAGGGCTTTTCAAATTTAATCCGATTACTTCACGGGACCCCCACCAGTTATATTTACTTCGGAACTGCCCCAATTATAAAAGATTATACATGAACATATTTGAAGGGTAACGTGGTTCATTTGAAGTATCATGGAATTTGAGAGTGGTTAAACTGAACGCGTTACGTCTTCCCGTAATCTGTGTGTTCAACTTCTTTAAACACCTATTAGATTCACCGAAAAAAGTGATCCTATCTTAGGTCTTTAACTCACTTTAACTCACTTCGACTTGGCTTACCTTCTAGAATGAGTAAATTAGCGATGCCCATCAGCATCGGAGGCCCTTACTGCGCCTTCGGACAGAGAAGCGGCCAGCTGGTAGCACCCAAATTGCCAAGCCGAGCGAACGGAACACTAGTCACCTAAACAACCTGAACTACCGAAACGTCCCTCAGTAGCGTAGGCACAGCTAACTGTGCCGAGTACGGTCTCGAGTAGGTAGAAGAATGAGCTAGTTCAACATGAGGCCAACAGTTCACCACCTATTCGTGAAATCGTCCCTGTTCCACTCCTGAACAAGCACAGTTTCATTTTCACTCCAGCTGAGAACCACGAACAAACTACTGCAGTTTTCTTTGATTGGTCAACAGAGTTCTGTTGATGGCAGCTAAATCGGTTTTATTAGGCTCTACTGTCCTGACATCAGAACCGTGTGTTAAACTATGAATTTATAAGACAGGAAACGGTGGATTCGTCTATTTTATATGCTTGTTGGTACCGAATTAACGATGGCATGAAAAAGAAATTTTTATAACCTTTACGAAACGAGGTCATAGACCAATCGGCCAATAAAAAAGAAACTGCATCAAGGTTATTTCCAAGGTAACATGAGGTCAAGTAGAAGGCACTTCTCCTCTTTGACATGAAGATAACTATATTTGTGTCTGTGTAACTATTTCCGTAATAATGTGTGAGCTGATAAACACAGTGGAGTTGACCCCCTTAGGATTCTTCACCTTAATTGAAGATGGTGGTAACTACTAAGTCAGGCTTAGAACTCGGATCTAGACAGAACCAATAGGCGTCCAAGTGTGAGAAACCAGAAACACTTTTTCCATTGGGTCTAGAATCTAATAACTCACAAAAGCTAGGGACCATTGCCGGATAGTAAGGTATCGCAGTCATCAGTTGGAAAACATCTTTTTAAATTGTTACAGAATTAGTAGAACTCCCATTCATATCATTCCCTTTTAAACAGCCATCCTCGTGTCCTGGCACAGTTATTCTGGCGAGTCCTCACCAAAAGAAGGGAGCAATGAATTCGAGTTTTGTTCTTATTAGATCTTATCAGTAGTGCAAAACTTTCGTCATGTCGGGGGGTGAACTCCAAACGCCTGACATGAGAGGTGAGCGTGTTACCACTATTTGATAAGTGCGCGCTAGACGTACCTGGTATGGTTTGTCCGATGCCTCGGGTGCCGACCCAGTAACTGTCCTGGTTGTGCAAATCGACCGACTCATCTATCAGGAAATCCAAGTTAGGTCACTGGTCTTCTAAGTGATTTAACTTCAGCGCTCACCATCCTATTCTGCCATCAGAAGTCATCTGTTCTCGAATTCCATGAGGCCACTGAGATAAATCCGTTCACCTTCACTGTGTCCAAAAGTAACTGGACGTAATCGTAAGGCTACCTTGCACTTAGCATTTTACTTGCAATCACTATTCCAACCGACATTTTGTACAGGCTACGAAAATTTTGTTTCTTGTTATCGGTAATTTGGTTCTAACCAGCCGATACGAAATGGGTACCTCTGGGAGCTTCCGTCTTCTAGCTGCATTGTTTAAGTTATTGAAAAGATAACCATTTCTCATGGTGACTGTCGTGACCATTTCGTGGTCGGCGATCACACCCCTGTTGGGAAGTGTTCTCACCTAATATCCTTCTGAAGAATCAAAAGGCTAACTTTTTTTTCCTGTTAATGAACAAATTGAGTGCGGAAGAATGATTGGTATGCTTATATATATATATATATATATATATATATATATATATATATATATATNTATATATATATATATATATATAATTCAGAAATCCGATAAAACTTCCCGTAATCGAATAGTGAGCTTGGCTCAACAACTGTCACTCTCATCGAAAAAGGAGCATATCAGTGGATTTACAATCTCCATACCCTCAACATTGTACGCCCTTAAATATAGGGAGAACAAATAGTCTTAGCATTCCATTGTTGTGGATTTCAATTCCAACCGACAGAAGAACTGCTCTGAGTCTTAAGATTATGCCCGAACTAACGGAACTAGATATCTTAACACAGATTCAAAGAAGCCTCGTGAAAAATCCTGGGGTCTAAATTCCGTATGACTTGTAACATCTTGTCCTCCTATAGGCTCATCTGCTGACAAAACTTCTTTTTCTGAATTTACGGTGTCTTGTTTCACTACCTACTCAAAGCAGGTGTCACTGGATATGTTTAAATTTATTCATGGATAAGTCGACATTCACTTTTGCACTGGCGATTTTGCACTTGTTTTATTTTATCTACATACTAATATGCACAGATTAAGGCTAATGCGCTCGAAATTCTATCGCAACACAGTCTAAAACGTAGGCATAGTTCTCAAAGTTCCGTCAAGCTCATATTCCTCTTGAGCCGGTTATGGTCTCCCGAGGGGCTTTCGGTAGCCTCATGGGTGGTATTCTGTCATGAAAATATACTGCGACATCTGGAATACCGTATTAGCTGTGCCTTTGTGCAGCACATTCAGTTAAAGAAGATCATAACTCAGAGATTCGGCCGGAACTCAGATGAATAAAATTCAAATTAGTTTGCCTATGAGGGTACTTTGCGAACTGCTTATGATTCGGGTTCAAGTAGAGCATCAGCTTCACGAAAACGCATCTACCTCATTAACCTCAAGAAAGGTAGAAAAGTCTCTGATTTGTCAAAAAGTTGCCAGCAACCTTACAAGCAGCGTGTTCCTCGAAGAAATTATTATTTTGTGGTTATTGCAGTGCCTCCAGTTTTGCAGAGCGGCAGTCCCAATCCTGCCATTGTTCTATATAAGCCGGGGACATTGGAGTACACTCGAAGTATTTTAAACACAGCTAAATTAAGAGTAGCTTTCCAGAAGGCAAACACTACAATCTGCACTGGTTAAATTGAAGGATCGCTCTTGTCAAACAGAACAGTCCACAAAATTATGTGCAACGACTGTACTGAGGTCTGTATGGGACAGGCGGTCAGGGAACTTCACACCAGGATCGTAAAGCACAGGAGAAAAATAAATGGGCAGCCGAGGAGTTCAGATGCATATCGAGTGTTACTGAGAGACTCGGGGATGGCGGAACATGCACTGGACAGGGGACTACGGTCCACGCCACAGGGATTGATGGCCGAGACAGTGAAAATCGCCAAGCATCCCAGTGTAAATAAGATACAAGGCGTAGAGCTGGCAAGCGTGTGGAGAATTGTCTTGGGTCAGCCGAGCTGACACGTGTTGGTGTGCGGTTATCAGAATGAAGATTCGTCCAAACAGGTAGTTCGGATCTGAATTGCACATAATCTCGACTACTTTCCCCTCCCCCCAAGCCAACTGTCGTAGCACTCAAGACCACACAGACCAACGAAAACTACCAATGGCCTCCAAGGTGAATAATCAGTTGAAGCATCATGAAGTGAAAGATTAAAGAACAAAACTCGACCAGATTTAACTTGAAACTCCTCCAAACCATCAACCGCAAGATCTAAGCAACCACACAAACCGACAAGACCCTTTAATGAACATTCAACATTGATCTGATGTGATAATCTGAAGAGGTCTTACTGACTGATTCTCCGTCTGCCTTAAAGCCCGGTCACTTGGAATGATGAAGCTTTTGTGTGAAAAGCGAAACGTTTTCCAGTTAAAAACTACCGAGTATTTACCAAGACATTCTAAAACGATGGCTTCTCAGTCAGTTTCAAACCTTTTCCAATTGATTCATAATGGTGGTTATTTTTCTCTTATCTACATCAAGCAAACCTTGCGGTGGTTAATATTTGGCTGCTGACATGGTAGAATAGGTTTTGCCATACTTTGCATTGGGAGGCGATTATGGTTTTGTTCATAACGTATGGACAGTATGATGATATCCGATTGTTACTAGATGGTTGATGCAAGCAATACACGATGGCCACCCACCAAGAGCTATACGCCTGTCCAAACAATCACTAGGACTCAAAAAGTCATCAACGATTCCAGTTTATTCGCTATATGGAGTGTATTCTGTACACCTTCTACTCCTGGTGGGACCAGAAAGAAGTTTGCTGCATACAGCAAGACCGAAAATTACATAGAGCAGTCAGCTTAAAAATAATATTACCCCATGCACTGAGAACTTAGTGAAAAGCACCAACATTCCAGAGAAATAGAAATCAATGTTCCCTCCAGCTGCCTGGACAAAAATAACTTACCGTTGATTTATAAGCAGTGTGGCGGAACACTATCAATCAATACGAAAGGAAGATATAGTTACTGAGGTATCTTCCCAAAATAAAGGGCCCACAAGTTTTGAGCCGGAACACATTCGCTTGTCTAGGGTGCGTGTATCCACAAGTGTACAGACGAACGTACGTCTGTATGACACTAACACGTCCACACGAATTAACTCCAGAAATGTGTGCCTGGTAGTATAGATTATCCCCTTTCAGAACTGTGACATTTGGCATATTGTGCAGCGCACAAGTTTCCCTCCAGTCCCTTCCAAGAATGTCAGACCAGCCACATCTCCAGCCATTCGGTCGAGAGGCTGGTTGTTTCATATGATCCGTAATTTTTTGCTTTTTCTTCACACAAATGTGCCTAGTTTTCCAAATCATACTAACCTACCTGTAGAGACGTTGCGTGTCTGATTCACCCCAAAAGAACAACACAAAACCCTGCTGTTGGGATCATTTCGACCTAAACTTCCAGAGCAGCACCTGTGTGCTACTGAGGAGAATGTTGGTAAATCAGGTAGAGTGGAAAATCTTCCTTTTTTCGTTGAGCTGAACAATGTGGTTGCAATGAAGCGTTTGCAACCAGCAGACAAAACAACGACCAGCAATTCTGTTTCACGGTGACAAGTGGCTTCAAGTCAAACAGCCATCAAAAACCTAAATGGCTAAAATGATAAAGTGTTTAAAAGCAGTGTTTAAAAGCACAATAAGGCGCAGTCTTCTAATTGACGGAATATTATTTCGAGTTCATGAAAGCTCCGCTTTATGCGTCGATCATTCAGTTTCTTGTGTCGCGAAGCCTAAGTTTCGGACAAACCTTTTGGTTTGAACTTAGGCTTTCTCATACTTTACAAAATCACACTAGTAATTAGGAAATTTCACTTTGCCTAGTGTTGCGGGGAATTTGTTTTTTAGCTCGACCTTTCTACCATTTCAAGTAGATACTATTGTGAATTTGCTTGTAGACGTCCCGGATAAAATTTCGCCGGTGTGCAGGAGCGTCTTCCGAGTTTCACTGTGTAATTGATATTTTGAGGACGAAAACATCAATATTGTGTGCTGAGAAGCGTTCCTGATTCGAATTCACCTGCTTCGAAAACCCACGGGTGTAACTGTAATCCTGTAATCATGTGTTTGAAGTTAGTAACTCGAGAGTCAATAGATGATAGTTAGCGGTTCCCTCATTAGGTTACTATCCAAGTGCATAAAATCTTCTGATCGTTTTCCAGTGGACGCGATGGTCGCGAAGTGTGACTTAGGGTTTCCTTGTGCAAATTGATAATGAGCATTTCTATAAACCACATGAATGCAACAGAAGTTCATTCTTATCTCTTTGTTGAACGATTTCCTACCGTCTGGGAGTGATTAAATGAACGAAGTAAAGGATTTTAAGAATTTCGGTAGGTTCTGATATTACTGGCTGGTTAGAATACAACGACACTTAGCGACTGTGTTGGCATAGTTCCATATGTTGCGTCCATATAGGCCACATCTAGCTGACAGAATCTTGCTGGTTGAGATAACTGCTAACTAATTATTTCTCGATTTCAAACACAAAGGTCAAAGACACTTCTTATCTTTTCTATTCAATAATGGCACCTGTTGGTGGCCGCCTATTAAACTACGTGGATTGAAATATACGCAATTGCGCCTCGGATTTATGGTCCATACAGGGTTTGTCCGTGCAATGTTCAACTAGTAGTCTGCATGTCGACGATCAATATAAATCATGATGATTTTTTTAACAACCAGTTTATGTGCATCTAACAGGTGATAGAAGCTGTTCTTATTTACAGTATCAAAATGTCTTTCTACGTTTATCGTGTTATTGTCAGAAAGCCTGTACCTCTGGTGGTTCCGAATGTCTGAACAAGCTGGATTTAGCAACAGCTGGCGTCTCCTTAATGTGTGACTGAAGACAACCTGGTTTAAGCCCGAGCATCACCATTTTGTGTCTTGGTTATGTATCGGTCAGCAATGCTTCGCCCACATACAATGAATAATCCTCAGCGTATACCTTTGCTTACGTGCAATCGGTCCAGTAGCAAACATATGACCTGAAAGGTGACCAGCTGATTGCTGTACCCTAATAGCCGCTACTAGATGGGAATTCCGACCACCTGCAACTGGTTCAAGGTCAAACCAAAACTGATAGTCAGTGAGGAGTATGATAGGTTGATTTTATAGTTGAATCAGGTCATAAACTACAATCGATCCACATTCTGGTCACAAAGCAAACGTGAACTGTAAGTTATGATGTTCCATGTTCAGCTGTTCATTCACTCATTCTTCACAGATTCATACAACTTGACTGATGAAACTGAAATAAAACAATATAAATGTGGTCTAAGATTTTTACTGTCGTCTGATACTCAGGTTAGTCTTGCTGCCTTTTATCCCGATATTGACCTACAGAACGGAGCTCTTGTTCGGTTTTCTAACTTCTTCCCTTATTACTGGTGAACACTCCTAAGTTGGACTTTAGTGAGTCTGCTTTATATAGTGTACAAACAAAGCTACCTGTATAATAAAAACCAAAGCACATGCTCTCAGGGTTTGGCGATAACTATCGATTTTGCAGAGTGCGTTAACTACACATGGCCTGGGACTGTATGGTCTCTATAATCAGGCTGAAACAACACAGTTCACAAAATTAATCCAAAAGACGTTCTGCACAAATGTCATCGTCAGGGTCAATAATGTCGTGCGAATGTGATCAATCTACCTACCTACCTACCTAAGTAGTGTTGAGGGAGTTTGTATGATTGCGTTTCACATCATCTGACTAGGGCTTTTGAAAGTAAAACCTCACTCTGACCTGGGATTGAAATCGAAACTGTTCCTAAACGTGAGGGCCAAAGTTCTAGTTCACCCGTGCAATGTCGGTTCCTCCAGTTAAGTCTTAGTCAGCTTGGTACGGTATCACTTGTTGTGCTTCCTGTTTAGTACATGACAGCTATTCATCGAAAGCATGTCGCGCTAAGGAAACTGGTTTGTATTTTGGAATCCGTTCTAATCTATAATCAAAATAGATCATAGGTTGTCAGTTAAAAACCCTGGTTACAGCTTGTGTGGCCTTCAACTGGCCTTCAGCTTCAAGGTCAATAATGTATACACCTGTTGTTCCAAATAAAAAATATCACAGGTACCTCTCCAATAAAATTTGCAGTTGTTTTCTATTGCTTCCCAGTTTCTGCGTTTCTGAAAGTCATCTGACTGTCTCAACCAGTTTGATGTCTCATTTCTGTGCGCAAACTAGGGTACTCAGCCACGCAAAATTGAGTTAATTTATTACATTCCTCATTAAGTGGCTGTCTTTAAGCTGACAATAAGCTGTTTCACTTTTGTACAGCAGCATGGCTGTAGATATTCGCACCTTACTGGCTTACGTTTTTGCCTGATTTTTCCGCTCGAAACGGTGATTTTTGGACAGACTCTCTATAAACGTTTGTTGCAATCCAACAACAAACCAGTCAGCCAGACAGAGATTCATTGCCCCCTCTGTAATTTGAAAAGACGGTTGGTATTTTGAGGGTATCCGATAATTTTCCATTGATATTTCATCCTGCAAATGAAGACAATCCACATTGAAATGTCGCAAACCACTATACAGCCGTTTCATCATTATAGGGATTCATCAGCGATGCGCATCTCGCGAAATTCTTGGTAAGTATCCTAGTGGATGAGTGGCACTAAATTCTGTCTAACTGAGAGCAAGTCGCACTGCTGATCACCCGCTCGTGGCCGAAAGTTTATGTATTCATACTGTAAGCCGGGAGGTCGCGGGCTCGATAATCTGAGTTTCGTGGGATACGCACTGCTGATGGTTCCCAATATGAACGAAACAGCTGTACAGTGCTCCTCTGGTTTTAATCATTGATTGTTTTCACTCGCAAGACGAAATACAAATTAAAAATTTGGAAGTAAACAAACTCCTTATATAAGATATCTTGCTCATTGACATTGTGGTCGTAGTTCAGCAGTTATTCCTGTGGTGTAACTTATGGTGAGCAAATTACGAGGCAGACTCAAAGAGGATAAGTTTGACATGTCATCTGAGAGGGTTGGTCTAGTTGGTTAGAATGACCACAGTAAACGATTAAACACTTGAGGATTGCAGTCAGAGATGTACGATTATGTACCGACCATAAACAGGATTGAGGTGGTCAACAAAATACCAAACGTCCATACGAATATTAGCAGAAGGGTAAAGTTATGAAGGCAACTGATCAAATAAAATAAAAGGTTCTGTTCTCCCAAGCTCTTGCAATGTTCCTCACCAGCTGCTCCTGGATACATATCACTAGAGCTTCCCTTAAGAAAGGCTTGTTCTTGTACGTTGATATATAATGAACCTTACAAGTTGTCACTAGGTTAATAACACAGTCAGTGTGTTATGCCACAGTTTGGGCAGTAACTGTAGAGATTTCTGGAGTTGTTTTGGGACGTCTTCTTTAATTTCCTGGTTGTTCGGCCACAGTATCTAGATCCGCAGATACAGTCAAACTGATGGATAAGGTTGGATTTGGTGAGGTGAGGAGGCTCGTGGTATTGTCAGGCAATGTTAATTGGGCTGCGTTGTAAGTTCGTTCGCCAGCTGCATCTGAAAGGATCCTACTAAAAAATGACATTACCCCTTTTGAACGACAGGGGACGTATATCGATTTCTTTGGTAAGCACAGCGTTACTCTATGCTATTGTGGGGGTTCACGGTATGTGTCTATGTTTCAGGCCGGACAGTTGTTTTATGTTGACATGCATTTAGGTATTTGCACCTTCTGTTCTCTACAGTACAACCAACAGGATTATGTTTCTTTTCAGTAGGTGAAAGGCGTTTGAAATGAAGATAGTGACCTACCTCATACGTTTTTTAGAGAAGTTTCTCGATAATGGCGCATCATTTTGTCCACTGAACACCACACCTAGGAATGTCATCCATAAACTCTGGATACTATCTGCTAGCTAGTGAACTTCAAGCGTGGATCCTAATTTGTGCATACTGCAAAGAAGTCATCAACATCACACCTACAGATCACGACTTCCCGGATAAGTTCTTCTGTGCTTGTTCCATGCATGTGTCATCAAGACAGATTCGAGTGCGTTTCTCATCCCAATTGCATCAATCTGTCCATAAATTGCTCCAGTAAATAAAAAATGTACATCTGCTACATGAAGATCTAGAATCTCAGATAAAAGTTTTGCACAATAAAATCGTTGATTATGTTGATCAATTCAAAGACCGAAACGTTAATTCGAGTAAAATCTCTCTGCATTTGTGAAGTGTTATGTGACTTCTTTACTCCTGAAACAACATACAGCAGGTTATCAGAAAACAGGGTGGTGGCTATCTTGCAGGCATTTGTGTGAGATCGAATCCGGTTGGTCGAACCTGTATTTTGTGGTCATATTCATTCGATCACGTGAGTAATCTGGTGCGGGTAGAATGGCCGCGGTCGTTAACCATGCAGCTGCTGAACACAATAGCTATGTGTAAATAAACCTTTATTGATGGGTGCACATGCGCATGTTTTTCCCAAACCAGAAATAGTTTATTCTATTCGATAGATTAGATAACTGTCTTACTAGAACAACTGAATGCAGCAGGATCAGATGCCACCGTCCCAGATGCAAGCCATACACTAGAACATGCTACACCCAACTGTTTGAATTCCTATCATCAGTAAGGATTCATGATCCAAATAAAGGTTGGGGGAAAAAGATTAATTCCACTCTCTTAGTGCATTCATCAAATCGGACAACGACGGCGAGAACACACGTTTCTTCCAGTAATTGATGATACCTAATTTATCGCAATCTGCTGAAAATCCGTATCGGCTTACTGACATGTTGACACATGGGCCGATTGGGTACAGAAATATGGCAGACGGATTGGATAGTCGATTAGCTAGGACTCGACAGGTTAATTGGCATACTGAGGTGGAGCTCATCATAGGAATAGTGCAGAGGCAAAAAGGACACTTCGTTTCCTCAAGATATTCTAACATTATTTGGATGAATGAGATGTGCTGTTAATTTTTTCCTACACATCGCAAGGAGTTACAAAACACTTGGAGAAGCTTAAATCCAGCTGCGGCCTAAAGGGGACAGGAAAATGGTTAATACGGACGATTTTCTGAAGACCACTGAAACTCTTGCGATGAAATGCGAGTACCAGGTGGATCAAAATTCTTCACCCGCTCACCCGCTCAGCCGTTCGCCCATTTCCGCCCCGCTATTCAGCAGGAATGAGATAATCAAATTATTTTCAGGGTTATTTGACACTGATTCAGTCGAACTCCAACTAGAACGGTTCAGATGATACCTATTCCGACAAGTCAGCATTATTGAAAAAGAATCGGATTAGCTTTCTAAGGCTAATTTTTGTCGCGTTTCCGAGTCTCCAGCTAATAGATAAAATCAAGTAGGTGTGTTTTAAGAATAGTGCACGATTAATCTGACTGTAAGCAATTATATTGTACAACTGACGCGATAAACAAAGAACGAGGCCAGGAAACGGCGTACTCATGTTGTATTTGGGTGTTTTTGTGACTGGCCGATAATGACCTAATTTCTCAACTTGCGATGGTCGCATCATCACCAGAATAACTTCTAGTATTCTATGTCTTGGATGTGCTAGTGGACACGGTTTACCATGATGAGGTTATGCTGATGATGCGGGAGCTGAGGTAGTGATGATCATGAGGATGATGAAAGTGATGGTAAAACTGTAAAACTGGGATAAAGTATATTTCGAAGGTAACTAATAAGTTTCAACACAAAGAACAATCAACCAGATATTTTGAGTGTGTGCATAAAACTTTCCAAGAACCGAGTAGTGGAAACTGTGAGTAGCCTAGCACCTGTGAAGATAAAGGGATGTAAGGATAATGGTGACGAACTGCCACTCACAAAATCGTAATGGTTTTGGCCAGATCTGTACTGTGTAGATCCAGTCAGCGGAACGTGTACAAACAGCGCTCCTGTTATACCACACTATACTAGTCTTTCTAGACTCACGTGATTAGCTCCTTTTGGGGGCGTGTATCTTCGAGTCACTTAGTTTTTTAACCACAGAAACTTTCCATGAAGATTGATAATACGCTCGAATAAACCAAAGGTAGTGCAAAGATTTATCCACGGTTACCAAGTCACACATGGTGTGGATCTCTCAGAAATTTGTAACTAATAGCTTATCCGTTACGATACTTGCATGCCAACAGAGAATAGGGTATGAATGGGGCAAACCTGGGACTGAGAATCAGGATAAATACTCAAACTTTATCCAAAAACTGCTCCCTAGGTCTTGTGGAGCTGTTGAATTACACCTTATCAGAACTGCAAATTGCACTTTGGAAAGGATCTCTTTACTTTGTGTCAGAAATCTGTCAGTTAAGAAGTTTGGGTCCTTCGGACTCAAACTAAGCAAAGCTCATACTTCGGATAACCATTATGTGCAGTGTCAGTAAAACTATGTTTAACATGGGCCTTGGGGTTTTGTGTGACAAAATTGTTGCACATACTAGCACACAAGCTCGCGGATGAAACGATGGATTATCTGTCCACCCAGTTCATCTTACGATGGAAGACTGCATTCAATGGTCAGCACTTAGCGCAGATCAATTTTGGATCCATTTCTCCCGTACGAATAATGCGTTGAATCTTTGGGTTTGTCTTAAGTAGCACAGTAACGACCGGCACCGGACGTATTAATCAGGCAAACTAGTACAATAACCGGCCACTGGTGCTTAAGTTTGGGTTTCGGAACCACGAAAGCGTCTGAACATGTTGAACTCTGAATCAACCAGGTAACGATACAAACAGATATCGTGCGTAGTACGTTTTTTCTATCTGCCGGTTTTCTAACGCATTGTGTCCGACATTGGAACAGGATTTACCAGTCAGTTTGTGGAACCATCTGCATAGTTGGTTAACCACAGAAGCTATGTTCGCAACCGACTGTGGTGCTGCCTACAAGCTGTTGGCACCAGAATAGACTTTAGATCATAAGATGTGCGGATGAAATTGCACAGGCCCGTGGCAAACATCCGTCTTAAACGTTACACAACCCGAATCAGTCCCTTGTTCATGGTTGAATTAACCGGGGTAATCAGTCAAGGCTATTAAGTTGCAAAGCAATGTCACGCCTCATTCCATTATAATACCGATAAACTAATAAATGGCGGAATGCTGATGACGATATGGTCAGTAAAGCTGGCATCCTGTGGGTGAAAATATCAGGCAGGCACTGAAAGTAAGTAGATAGTGGGACACACTTACTACTTGCTCACGTTCAGCAGGCGGGAAGGTTTAAGTACTCTGGTGACCCATCCGAACTAAAATATGCGCGTAAGAGTAAAGTGCAGGTCAGTTTGTTCCTGACGGCACTGAGAAAACCAAATCCCTACTGTACACCTTACTTGTTCCGGAGCAATAAGAAGCACTTCAGCTTGAAGACTTTTCCGTCTGCTTGGTTAACCTTCCCTTAAGACACTACGTTGAGTGCAAGTTCTTCTTATGACCCAAAATCGAACTTACAGTTTTCCAAAATTAAAGGGAACCCGATAGCGAAAATTTGGGTGCCTACGAGTTTAAGCTCCACTCTCCAGAAACTCATGAATAAGTTGTTTTGGGATGCTAGCTTCACCTCAATTAGTCAAAGTAGTAGGGGTGATTTGGCATCAGAATGCGTTTCATTCCATTAAGATTTTCATTCAGCTTTCGAGATACTCGTAGCAGTGATTTACCAAAAAATGCTTCCAATTGCACAAACGATCTTTCAAACGGAAATGAATTAGTACACAACCTCAGCAGTGGCGTATCACGTTTATTTTGTTGGCTGTTGAATAACAGCTGAACAGGGCTGAAGAGAGGACAAAGACTTACTTCACGGCTGTATCGGGCTCGATATCTACGTAGGTAGCTGCTCAGCAACGCATTTAGGCTCTTTTCTCCGTATGAAGACTTTTTAGTTTAAAAATCTGCCCAACTGTCCAGGGTCTGGAAAGCAGCATTGCCAAGCTAAATGTACAACGGCGAATACTATTGATGGAACGTATGGGGAACGTATGGCCTGGTTGCGGCCAGAAGTGACGCTGGGAAGGTGGGATGGGCCGCCACGGAGGAGGGTGGAGTTTGACAAACTGGCTGATCGAAAGGAGTTTGTGAGGCGGCTGAAGGTGGCCGAGATGAGCTCCGAAGGTGTCCTTGACCAGTATGCGGCTGTGATTGTATCGTGCCTTTCTGGGATTGGAAAGTGTCACACCAGCATTTATTGCCTGACCAGTTCATCAAAGTTGTACAGGCAGCGCATTGTACTCAGTTGTGGTTCGCAAGGGCAACCGGCAAGTTGAGCGTAAACTTTCTGGTCCATCTGCCACGGGAGATGGCGCAGGTACCACTGGCCAACCTGGAGTCACAGGACAAGCGGGACAAGTGGACCAAAGTGGTCCAACTAACCGAACAGCTTGCCACCATCAAGACGGAAGCGCGGACGCACATGCAAACGAGCAGATACTAAAACTGTGGCACACCTGGCCACTGGAAGGCCCAGTGTCGCCATACCTGGTCATCTGTCACATAACTATTTGGCTCTCTCGTCTTTTCCCGGGTGGTTTGTGATTAGTGCATTGACACAGGATAAGATACAGGCCGCAAGTGAGATATACGGGAAGTGTGAGTTGTTCTCGGTCGATACAGAGGCAAGAGTGTGACTGGCAAAGGGGGAGCGAAACTGGATGCAAAGTTGCGATCTGGCAGTGAGGGCAATGGGTGGGTACCAGCTGAAGATTGACGGATCGTCATTGCACTCAATGCGCAAGGGCGACAGGTTGGTTCAGCACGATTTCCTGATAAGCGCATATGTGAAGCAGACTACTTTTGGAGAAGATTTTCTCAAGAGAGCAGGATTCATGGTAGACTTAAACATGGCAAGCTGATGACAAATAGGGCTCGGTCAAGCTTTAAGGTTACCCCAGTGCAGCAATGAGCAAACTGTGTCCCAAAGCTACAGTCTTGTTATCTTCCATCAGTACAGCGTGTGATCGAGGAGTATGCCGAACTGTTCAGAAGTGATGAAGATTAGTTTGAACTCTGTCCGCGGATCGATCACAAAATTCCTTTCTCTCTCCCCTCTCCTCGACCTTTCGGCCCCCGTCGGATACCGCTCCATCTGCGAGATAGGGTCCGTAGAGAAATGCAAGAGATGCTTTCAAGTGGCATAATTGAGGAAGCCAACAGTACATACAATTCCTCGGTGGTCGCGGTCAAGGAGACGAATGGGAACTGCCAATTTTGCATGGGTTTATGGTGTCTGAGTGAACTGATTCTAAAACATGCAGTTTACTTATAAGACTTATTGAAACTTATTTGGGAAGCTAATCTGCTAATCAATGAAGCCAAAACAAAACTCGCTAGAAGTTCTGTGATATTTCCTGATTATAAAGTGGTCCAAGGAGAGGTCAAGCCACTGCTAGAAGGACTAGTAAAGATCCAAGAGTGTCCAAGCTTCATTTCAAAGCGTTCCTAAGGGCAGTTCCTCTGACAAGAAGTGTACTACATCCGGTTTTTCAAGGACGTCAACCCGATCGCTACTCCACTGTACGACTTGCTGCATCAAAATAGAAATGTCGAACGTACCAGTGAAAAGCATGAGGCCTTCCAACGTGCTGAAGTGCGGAGTTAGATTAGCAACTTACTCTCAGACTGCCCAAGGTCGGGCAGATGTTCACTGTCAAAAAGGACGCCAGTTACCGGTGCATCGATGCATTCCTGAAGCAGAAAGATGGATTTATCGAACATGCTGGTCATGTCCTGACTGAAACGAGGAGAATTGTTCAAACATTGGGGAGGAATGTTTACCGATCATTTGTGCCCCAGATAAGAGAAGGCCATATTTGCTGAGATAAAGGTCTCAAGTTGAGACCATCCACAAACCTCTTGAGTGAACCAGGACCACCAGAATTGCCCGCTGAAAGCTCACGGGCTGGGCACTCCTACTACAAGAGTATGACTTCATGATCCGGCAAGTCCCGGAGAATGAATGATTTAAGAAACGCTTGAAAAGGGTGCTCACGACAACCGAAACTTCGGATTACAACATCTCATTCCACTACGCTATGTTTTGACTTTAAGCTTTCCACAGTATGTGCCACAGAGCGCCCAATCTGCTTAGCAGGATCCGAGCTGAATTTGGCCTGGAACACCTGAGTCTTGTCAACAACCGGATTACGATGTCAAAGAAATATGCGGATTGGGTCAATCCTCGTGTCTGCCACCAGCGATGTTTTCCAAACAAATGCGGCATAACATTGTTACATCTGTCCGATCCGATTTTGCTAGCCGCCTGATCCACACATGAATAGTAATTAGTCATCCCCATCAGGTCAACCTCATCTACCTTTTTTAGTCTGACTGTACCCAAGCTGCTGTTTAAACCTGTGCTAATGATCGTGTTCAATGGCCTTCGAGGGTGCTTGAGACCGAGTGATCCGGCAGATTTCACGTAAGGGCTTTGAAGAATTTTTATACAAATTTCTAATTACCCATTTTTTAAAACCTACCTTGATCAATTTTCTTATTGGCCCACACCGAAATCTTGTCCCAGGTGCGACAAGCACCGTACAGTGTTCCGTGTTGCGATCTACTCCGTAAGCCATATCAGAAATTTTTAAACTAAAAAATGATACCGTTTGTAAACATATCGCTGGCTGATACATCCATGTCATTTGTGGGTCCAAATCCCTATGCTTCCTATAGCTTGGTAGCGCGAACTGCAATCCTACAGACATCCCCATGGTATTATACTGACCTCTTTCCAAAGGATCTCGATGTCTTGTGGGTGGTCCTGTTGACTGATATATCATAAATTTATAGGATACTGGGCGGAATTTACCTGCACGGTTACATAAAATTCAAGGATACATACCAGAAGGGGTGTACACGGGTTTCTGCTTCAGCTCAACGACGTCGAATTGCTTGAGCACTCCTTCTGAAAAGTTATCACACAAAGAGCCAGCTATCACCCAACAAGTGACTTGAACTGTGATTAGAGAATTTTGATGCTAATGACTTCCCAAAGAACCCAAAAGGACATCTGATGTACGAAACAATCAATGGCAATGATGATTTGTTCACCTCTAAGAAGGCAGGGCGCCGAAATCGTCTAAATGAACACTGCAAACCAAACCAACTAGCCAGCTGCAGATGTTTATTCGGATTGTCAAACAGTAAAACTGGGAACCCCGACATCTTCAGAGCCAAACAAGTGCATTTATCCCTTCACTTGCCGCCAAGCTGTTGGACTTGATAAAATTCCACTAGCTATGTTGAAGGACGAAGGCGAACTTCTCGCTCACTACTTATCTGGCTTATCTTCCCCTATCTAACTGAAAAAGTACTTTCTAGTCAACTGGAGTCAATCGGTAGCAATGCTTGTTTTCCACATCAGTGCTCATAGTGACCATGGTATTGCAGAGGCCTTAGTCAGATTGGTTCGTAATAAGACGTTTTTATCACCGACATTACATTTTAATACCGGGAAGCGTGAGAAAATTACCTGGAAACATCTGTGAGGATTTCAGTCAGAAAGGGGTCGCCTGGACTGCACCTTCACACTCCGTCAAATCTTAAAGCAATGGCTCGCGTGCCAGCGTCCTAAAATTCTGGTGTTTCTTGGCTTCAAGGTCACATTCGACTTCGACAACCCGGTCGTTCTTACCATCACCAGATTTCCGGCCCAGTCATAATTCTTTTTTTCATCATTAAGTTTACTTCAAATAACTTTTCGTGATTGTACGCTACTGAAGCACTCCTGTTCTTTGCTGTTGTTACCATCAATAAAGAAGACGAAGATTATGCTTTAATTCATGTGAGCATACCATCGAAATAATCACCGTGATCATTTCGATCGAGCTACATTTTTTCTCTCCGGTATAAAGTGTGGTCAGAACCAGTTTAGTAGGCCATCATGTGATCTGCCGGCTGGGTCGTGTCTAGTGTAGCCAGGCCTATTCAGACGAGTATATTTCCCGCCGCAGTGAAAGGATTTTGCCTCTCAATTCTAACCGCCACCTTCCTGTTTATGGGCGCATTCAAGCCCCGCATTCCGATTTGCAGAGGAGATGTCCTCCTCCTTTTTTCAAATTATGCATCATGCGTTAAGAATCAAAGCTTTGTGTGTTGAAAATGAAAATACGGGCATATTTTGATCATCCCTCTTGAGCGTTTGACTTCAAGGTCTGACTTATAGGCGGCGGTTGGCTGACCCTACTCGAAGACACGGATGGTGGGACATGGATATCCGACTACTGGTGTAACTTGCACTCAAGTGCTTGATGTACGCCTGGGACACATTATTTCTAAAGTAGTATTTTTGCCACATTGTATAAAATGCTGGTGGTAACAGTTGATAATTGAGTGATACAACCCGTCTTTTAATGGGGCAATCCAGATCGTCACCTCTTACACTGACGACGTTGACAGGTCCCGGAGGAATCCCATTTTTTACATTTCTGCCGCAGGACCTATCGCAGTTTCATCCCTGAGCAACCGAATAATACGAGTTATCATGGTACCAGCACTTGATTCTCTTAGGTGAACTGTTCCGTGAGAACTTTCTCAGCGTGCTCGAACAATAAAAACTGAATTCTAGTCACTCTCAGGATCACTGCATTACTAGGTCTCGTTCCTCACGATAAAATAACGGCCATGAGTGTTGCACGTCTATAAAAATGGAGTGTAAAAGTTCGTTTCTTGGTCTCGCCACTACATTCCTTGCACGGTGATTGTGCTCCCACCTGTTACACTGTGATGAAGATTAAAAATCAAAGCAGTCGTATATTCCTGTTCAGAACAGGTGCAAAATTCGATTGCACACTCATTCCAACTTGTTTTATTGTTGAGGAGCACACCAAACCAAATACAGACTGTCAGTTCTGAAATTGGTGAGAGCAACCCAGGTTAAGAGGGTGGTCGGAAGACCAAGTATGTTCGATGCAGGAGGGTTCATAGCAGAATCATTGGCATTTGGTGTTCACTACAAGTGGGGTTCTGCAGGAGATATCGGTTTCTTCTCTATACTTTCGGGAGGGAATAAAGAGGAAAGCCAGTGTGAAAAGTGATATAAACAACTTTGCTTTTCGAATTCCAGCACGATATACAACAAAAATCAATTCGGCTGAGTGGCAGGTCGGGATCCTGAAAATGGGGATTCGCGCTCGCTGTGAGTCCTTGATATAAACAATCAAAAATAACCCCTGCAAAGTAATTTCTGTAGTTGCCTTGCACAAGCCACTCGTGTAAGCTAATCTATTTTGGTCTTGTCACAGATGAGGAGGTGCGTTCAGTGGACAGCTAGCCACTAAAATTGAAACGAATGATAAAGGTGTGTGTATGACTGTCCCACGTAGTTGCAACGAAATTGTTTTTTACAGAGGTCGAAGTGTACTTACAACTGCTTTTCATGTAAACGGGCTGATAGTGTTGGTGCACAATTCAACAAACTTTGGTATGGTCTGAACAAGGACTCACAGATGTGCTAGTACTTGCATAAGAGGAAACTCGATTAGCGACATGCGATCCTACGTGAGTCTATCGCTTTACTGGCACCATTATTTGGTGCAAGCTGACCCTGATGGACATGATCCTTAGAGAGAAAGTTCAGTTTGGAAAGAGACGAGCAGGGACGCCTGGATCGGTTACGATATCGCCTTATCATTCAAGATTTTCAGGAAGCTGACTTGTAACGATGGTCTTGTATACATTTCCAAAGCTCTTTATCGAGCAGCACACAAAAAATGATGAACCACGTTAGGCGAAAACTTTGCTCTAAGTTGTCGAATCTCGGTTCAAATAGTGCACTACAGAGGCATGCAAAACCCGTATAGAATTTGTTCCAAGATTGGGTTATCCGTCAGTCCTTCCATATTGGCAAAAGACATAGGGGAAAACGGCGCAAGAAAAATAGCCGGCTTTCAAAATCATGGACCGAGCCCCTAGAAAGTTTAGAAGAAAGACGCAAAAATGCAGGCTACCTCTGGCAGCCCAAGCGCTTGTTAAAGCAGAGAACTACAATGACTACATTTACGTAGGTTGATGCACATTGGTGGAGGTTAAATTATCAAAGTGACCACCAGAAGCCCGAAATTTTCACTTTTTTTTGTCTCATCGAAGAGAATATCCAGAAGCGCTGAGCAGCAACTAACAGACTGTCAGGATACTTGTGCCAGATTAAGAAACACGGGTCACTCGACTCGTGGCTCTGTAACACCTAAGCTTGTTAGTTGCGTGGCTGCACGTGACAATAACCACTCGCCCAGTCCGGACCAACCAGCGTTGGAAAGCCTCTGACACAAGATGACCTCAAACCATTGCTCAGAAATACTTTTTCGTTGGATTATGTATCCGTTTTCGGCCAGTAATCACTTTTACAGCTGCTTCTGACCATGCAAATTCAAGTTCTACCGAAAACTTCCAACTTCTATCAGGACGTAAGCATTTTCTAATGTCACGTGGAACGCAACTGTATGTGCACTTAATCCCACATTTAGGAACTATTTGAAGCCTGCAGCTAGAAACGTCAATGTTGGACCATCCTGGGTATCTCCACGATGAACACAACGACGGGTAGGCGGTTACTTTCTGAGTTTTCAGGTTAAATGTGGAATCGTTTCGATAATATAAACAACTTGACTGAAGTTTAATGAAAGTGCCCAATACAGGATAAAACTGAACAGGTAACATGAGTTGTTTTCAGGTCTCTTACAAAAGCGCGAATATTAAGTGCATTTGACCAACTTGGCGCAATACTGTGCATTGGTGACAGGAATGTTGATACGCTGGTGCAACTGCAAGTTTTCTATTTAGCATTCTTTGCTTCTGGTGATCGTTCATAATTTATAAACAGTGCAAACTTTCGGCACCCATCGTTCTGTTGTATTTAGGTTATCTGTTCACGGGTGATGAGATCCTCACCTGAGGTTTTCGGCACCTAAGACCTGTCATTGAAAGCAGAAGCACTGTAGTTTTGAAAAAAAAAGACCACGTTCGAAGTTTTTCAAAACACAATCGAGGACCTGAAGTAAATCTCCAAAAGTATCAAATCAAAGTCGCATTAGTTTGTGCAATCACGTGCGTTTTTGGAAAGTCTAGTCAACCGACATGGATAATGCCCAATTTTGATAAGCTGGCGAGTATCGGTTTAACTAGAGTTAGGTGTGGTACATATACTGCAGTGGGTGACAATCATTGGTAGAGTGATGCACATTGGGGATCAGCTCGTCTTATTACGAAATAAAATGTTTTGTCTATTCTGAAAAGCCTAAAAGCACTATACAGCTGTCCCACATCTGTTGGGAATCATCAGAAGTGTGTCTGTCACAAACTCATGACCTTCAAGTTAGCAGCGGAAGACCAAACCGGCCGTCCAGGGGCGGCTTATCGCCAGTGCGAATAGCTCACACTTAGACACTGATCCACTCATCCATTCATCGTTCAATCACTGCAGTCACATCATATGGTCACATGTTGTCTGGTTCATCGAGTGATGACTTCTCGATGGGCAAGTGAAAGATTATATCTTAGCATTAGTTTCGTGATTAACTTTAGCTCGCCTGATTCTGTCTGTTACACTATTGTGTGGAAACTTACGTCAGTGCCTAGGCAGAAATAATGAAAAGCATGTGTTTTGTTGACAACCTTGGTGCCGGGCTTAGCTTCCTGTTCGGGTTTCGGTATGCTTTATAATGTTGTTCCATCGATAAACATTGCAAAAATTACTTTTAAAAAAACACTCAAATTTTACACGCGTTGATGAAACTAGTAGAGGACTATCACTCAAAATCCACACAATCAACTACAGATCTGGCACACTCTCCGACTCACTCGGTGACCTTATTCCTGAGCTTTTGAGATTACCCACACCTGAACAGAAATATATTTGGAATGTAAACTTTCAGTCATATTGGCATACTAAACCCCCAGAGTCAGAGAGTTAGTTGGATCAGCTGCATTCAGTATGCTGAGACCATCCATCGAGTCTGCGGTTTCGATAATATTTCGGAGCCAATAATTCCGCAACAGGAAATTTGCTTGGAAAGAGGTGATGCCCTACTTCTACTCCTAGAGGGCGCCCGAACAGTCTCCGTGTGGAGCTAAACTCGGCTGACGATTAAACGTTCAGCAGGTCTGACCATTATGGTTGCAAAACCAGGCTGGATTTATAAAGCGTAAAACATAAAGCAGTCCTAAAAAACGTAAGCGTGAAAGATTTTCTGACATGTGATCAAAAGAAACAAGACAGAGAGCACACTTTGTTCCACAGCTAAGTCCTTTTTCCGATAATTGGGATTATCAGTTGGAAGTACAACAAAGTGAAATGAATTACAGAAAGCTTCCAAACAGAGATATAAAGACGCGCTTTCTGCTGCAATCTCCAGTGGTATTCTGTTCCGCATGGACACCTATCATTCCACATGCCTACTTCTTTCCACCTGAAAGCAATCTCATCACGTGATCAACTTGTACGAGGCAGTAAGGACAGCGGGTTTGCGGGATGAATTCTTTTCGTACACTTGCTTCCGTCGCAAAACGTGTAAAATAGCATAAGCTACGGAATACAGCGTAGCAAATACCATTCATATAGGTCTGAAACAAAACGAATAATCAACAGAACCAAGGCTGATTTAAACTGACTGTTAGGTTTCCTTGGGCACAGAGGACAAGCATAAAATGATCAATCGATATAACCTCAAGGAACTTTGGTCCGTGCATCCGCTTGTTTCATGCCAACACTGCCTTTGTCTTCCAGGAAATTCAATGGTAAAAATTGGACTTTTATGTTCAACTGGTTTTGGTATGCTTCATCAGGCTAGATCGTCTTTAGGAGTGGCGGGTATTGGCCCTTCCAGCGAACTGATAGGTGTTATACATCGATGAACGCCATAGAAAAAACCAGTATCTTTATGTTTCTTGATCCAACAAGACCCGCTGGATACCGTCCCCTTATTGACTGACCAAAACAGGCTGATCTGAAGGATTATGTTTCGCAGGATTCATGCATGATCCCTCTGGTTGTGAAGGCATGAAGCACTTGAAGCAAGCCCTGTGAGAACTGCTCCCAAAGTTCATTTTTATTTAACGTTACTCTGACGAGCAACATGGATGACATAGATACCATAATATTGGCTGAATTTTCTTACTGGTTAAATAGCTTGCTTGGCAATAATGATGTTTAAAGATTATAATAGTCAAAGAGGCAATAGTCAAAAACACGTTATTGTGCTTGCACGCATACCCGAGCATTTGTACCATGGAAGACCACATCCCGTCTGAAATAATGGCTGCAAGCGATTTATCTGTGATTATTTCGTGGTAATGTCAGATTAGTCCATCCAATCTGAATAGCTGCACTTTCATTCGAACAAGAGCTTGCCATTTGTTGTGTAGGTTACTCAAACTACCACGCTTGACAGAATCACATAGGTAGAGTACAAATTAATACTTACAATTCAAGTGCAATATGATCAGCATACATTCAAAAAAAGCAAATACCTTTAACTACCATGGCAACGTCATAACACCTCATCATTTTTGTATGGGGCTTCCACTGGCGCCTCAACTGTCACTCTGGGGATTATTTTACAAATAGTAGCACTAGTTTTTGCTCGTTGAATGTGGAATACGCACGATGTTCGATGAACGGAACCTAAAACTACTACGAACTGTATTCTATCACAAAAATCATGCGTATTCTGCCGTGTCCCAATGGATTAGAGAAACTTGCGCTCAATACAATTAACTCAGGAGTCAAAAATAATGTGTGTTTGGTTATACAAACAATGACTTACAAGAATAGCGAACAAATGTCACACTGCTCTCAGTCTAAAATCATTTTTTTCGAATTTATGGAGCTTATGCGGCGGTTTACAAGTAAACGTAAGTAATAAATGACTTTGTTTGATTTCTGCGGATCCCTGAGCGACCAATTTACCCGTAGGGACTACAAATCCTGCCTTTACATACGATTTATTAACAGGGAGCTTATTTGTCCAATTACGTAACCAACAGTCACAATTAAAAACAACAGTGCGTTCTGGAAAGCACGGCTACCAGGTTAACGTAAATGGGACCTTATTTTGTTTACATAATTTAATTTGATGTGGTGATTCCTCTTGAGAAGTTAAGCTAATCCTGCGAACATCAGGTTGACACGTGTTGTTGCGACAAAATATTCAAATAAAGTACCATGGTACTATTTCATCTTTGCTTAAGCGGATCTGAAACCGTTTGGTTTATTTTTCGTCCAAACGTGCAACTGCATCCCAGCCAGGTCGCTTCCAATAGATCGATCTCTGATGGACTTTGGCGCATACGAAAACTCAGTTATGTTAAACCCCTCAGAGAGGCAAACAACGAGAGGTCCCGGCGCATTTCATGTAGGTCTCCCGTTAACACCAAAATAATTTGTACTAACCATAACAAGCACACAATCTGATGTTAGTATGGGAAATACTATTGCTAAATTTCTGAAGACAGTTCCCCTACTCTTCGTGTATGACAGGCACAATTTGGGGCTCATTTCAAAATTGTCAAGATTAAACAACCGGTTTGCATTACCGTAGCCTCCCAACAAGTACATGGGTGCATAGGCAGCGCTCCTGTTTCTTCGGACTGATGTTTGATCAATAGTCACCCAGTGCATAAATTGCAGTAATTTATACTTCTCCGCGTATTTAACTCATCCGTCACCCTCTTGGAAGAATACGGCTAACAAGATCAGAAAACTCTGTTTATTACATTACCCCGCCTCTCTATTTTTTACAGCCTGATCAAGAGCTTTAAAAAGGTTCGTAAGGTGTGTTATTCATCTAACCGAACAGGACTTTGTCACTAAACACACCACATTCTCGTCCACTCTCTTATAGTTTCGCACTAAATTTTGTAACGTCAAAAAACCATGCATACTCATCTTGTTTCGCTATCCACCACCATAAAAACTCAGCTTAGTTTTAGCAACCACGGGTGCATGCAGCCGTACGCGATTCTGTCGTAATGGTTGGTGTCCGTCAAACATGCAGGAAGAGGTAAACCTCTACACATTTTGCAATAAGGTTACGAATATAAAGCCTACGTATGCTAAAAGCCCCATCTGTTCTTCTCTTCAACGGATTTTTTATCACTCAAAAAATGAACTTTTTGTGAGTTTAGTCCTGGATAGGTTCGGCTCAAAATCAGCTCCAAATAGACAGTTCACAGAGCGATGCCTACCGTAATAACTTGGTGTGCGTTGGCTAGCAGTGGATGTCAAAAATTTGTTCGACCATCACGACAGTTTTAGACCCGCAGAATGACGTGCAGTTGGCGAATGAAAGTGTCCCATTGGGAAACAGGGATAGTGAAGCTTAATATGTTGCTCTACAACTACACTGTAGCCTCATACTTGCTCTGCATGAGGTCATTCTACCGGGAGACCAGTGGCCATTAATAATGTGAGAAAAGTGAAGATTTTCAATAAACTGCGTGGTTTGCCATCATTATTGTTGCAAACTGGTTTTACCGCATGCCATTGAATCCTCTCTTCTTCACTTTAGAATTATTTGTGACGCCCGAACAACCATCCGTGGAGCCATTCTTGTCGGTATAAGTAGTCTTGATAACTTCATGAGAATCTGCCTCAGTCACACTATACCCCGAGAGCCAAACAGCGGAAAAAACATGACAGCCATTAGCCGGTTGAGTTCGACAAATCTGTTCGAGCCACGTCGTAATCCATTCAAGCTAAATTTCCAAAACTGCGCTGCCCGAATACTGTGCGGTATACCACCAGGTTGAAAACTCATAAAAAATTGGGTGACAGCTAAAAATGGATAGGCGTTACAATGCACAGAAATGCGCTTTAGAGCACACTGTTGTAGTAGTTCCAAACCGCGTCATTTTTAAACTTTTCACTCAGCTGTGATGTAGAATGTGAACATAGTAGCGGCATGATTCTTCTGCACACATTCGCTATTTCCTCAGATTGATTCCTGGTGGGACCAGTGTCTACGAGAAACACACCACAGTGGTCTCGATAGTGGAATGTTACAGTAATTTGATAGGAATATTTGGATCCAACTAGACAACAAGCGTAACAAACTCTCGTGATACAAGTGTTGCCTTAGGGTTTACAAAGGTCAGTTGGACGTCGTCAACAAATCGTGCATATCAATGTCGCTGGAACTTGGCCAGGGGCCAGAAAGTGTAACGCCAGCAATGTTACAACTGATGGAGTTTGACCACTATGTGATCGCCGCCATTTAAAAGGATTGACCTCTGGGTATTTACCGAAGTGGCTCTAATCAAATTCTAGCACATTTTTACTGCATGTGAAAACCAACACATGCTATGTGGTTTTCCAATCAAAAAATACAGATGGTGACCAACATTACTTTGCTTTTGTCACTTTAATAGGGGATTGTTGAAATGGCAGTTTACTGACGGATCAAGATAAAATTGATTCTACAGGTAGGGTTTCTAGTTTTTTGTAGACTTGGGAACGTTTCAATGGAATGGATGTGTGTTCAAAAGTTCCATTCAAAAGTTTGAAGGTGCTTCGGGGATAACGTCTTTCACTGTTAGATGTTACTCGATAATGCAATGCAGCATTTCCCCTCAAAGTGACATGAACCATTTTTAAGACCTGTCGAGGAATGATACACTTCAAACTCTAAGAAAATAGACGGACCACAACTTCAGTTTAATTCACTGGACAATATGAGGTTTAATAGTAAAGAATAACTTATTGATGTCCTTTCATTTTGGACGTAAATATCATTCTCTGAAGTGATTCTATCTAAGTCGGAGCTAATTGCACTGCTGTTCAGTCGCTTGTGGCCGAACGAATTAATGTTCAAACACTGGATGGAAGGTCACGGGTTCGAAAGACGCAGAGGTTCGCAAGAAATGCACTGTTGGTGATTCCCAATAAGTATGAAACAGTTGTACAATATTCCTCAGCTTTTCAGCATAGACTGGCTCCACTGACAGCACGAAAGCTCAGTTGAAAACTCCAGACCTCCTGACATTGCCATCAGCTTATTTGAAGACGGTTTGAAGTCGGTCACTGAATTATCGTTCAGGAACCATTGTTTCATCGTCGTTTCTCGAACATCATCAGTTAACTTATTGCTAGGCGGCGTTTTGCTCAAGCCAGGTGACAACTTTTAAATTCTTCCGAGAAGGACAAAGCATACATGCTATTCAAAACAGTGAATTTGGGCTTATTTTTTGGAAAAAAAATCGATTACCACATCCTTTGTTTTTAGGATCTACTCCCATGAGAATGAAACTTGTGCAAAACAAACCAACTTGTCTATCCATTGACAAGGAAAGTGGCAGAAAACACTATCTATCGTAGCTTCCTGATCGAACATTGTTACTGAATACCTATAAACCAGTTGGGTTGAAGCTAAAATTTAGGTTACATGTTAAGTGGCGATTGGTCTGATCATATAAACCTTATTTACCTTTAGCTTTGCTAGTGATCCAAGTCGAATGGAATTCGATGTAGAAAGCCATATATTCCACAAATACCATTTTCAAACAGACAAAACCCTTTCATCTTCAGAATAAGGTATGATAATGATGCAACTCAGGAACGTCCAGCCTCTTTAGATTTGAGCACGTGTTAGCCGGAGTTTCAAAAATGACTGAAATATCGCACAATTATACAGTTACTGAAAGCCATGTATCTAATCTATAATTTTATCAGAGGGCATAGGTAACCTCTATTTTGTAAAATCCTCGGACGGTTCACTTCATAACGAATAGGTAGCGACTATAGCAGCACATATTTGCTGTGCAATATGTCAACGTTCGAGACTTTGATTCAGGTAAAGACCCTCGAAACACCAAAACCAAACCCCATTCAAAAGGTTACTTTCTGGTTTTGAGGCCTTCGCGATTAGAAATTCCGTGGTTTTATTCCTCAGAAAGTAATGGGATGATGACTCCAAACTGCCCTGT
>SJOL01006384.1:116420-142755 GCA_004794785.1 Opisthorchis felineus | reverse complement strand
CTTAAGCACAGTGACCGTTGGCAAGTTTGCTACACAAAGGAACAGATTTGTGTAGTCTAAAATGTCGGGTGAATGTGCTGTACATTGCACACAACTATTCGAGATTGCTTCACGAAAACATCTGTATCATTCGTACTGTGAGCAGTAAAGAAAGTTTCTTAATCCTTGGTCCGTCAACCGTTAGTAGACATAACACCAACCGGGTAAATAACAGTGACATATGTTCACATTGGTAACTTGCGGACAGCACAAATTCAACCAGGGATGTGCTGTGAAAAACTAACAATTCTAGGATAAGTTGAACCGTGCAAATCACCACTCCGACTGGGTTTTCTGTTGACCGGTTGGTCTGCGACTTATTCAGCGCCATTGAGATAGCCAAATGATTGTCACCGTTGCCCGCATAACTTTGCAGAGGGACGTTAAATGCTATGAAGATACAGGATAAATTACTGTACAACCTAAGACAGCGAGAGCAATATTCGTTCACTTCAGTTTGGTTCTGATGCTTTGTTTTTATAAGGTTTTTGGGCAGTGAAGTGGCGTTTTAATCCGGTTGGTGCGCTCTAATGACACGTGAGCAGAGGATGGATCTGTGAAGTTTGTTCACACGTTCCTCCTCATGTGCTGATGCGATTGATTTGCTTCAGATGGAAAGTTATAGTTCATTCAAAGTTGTGATGTGCTGCTCGTGTCTCACATAATTTGGCCCATAACACTGGAAAGTCAGCCGCTATTTATCAGTATTGTGTTCGTGGTGGGAAGGCGATTAGTGAGGAATGCGATAGAATTCCTGACCAAAATTCACAAATTTGCTGAAAATTCCGGTGTGAATTAACTTCTGAGAACAAACGGATCGCAGGTAGAACGAAGGAAATCGGATAGATTAGGCGTTCTGTCTGACATGTAGCATGATTGAGTCTTCAATGAACAATATGACTGCGCCAGGATAGATGTATCGCTCAACTTTTCCATCACCGTCGAAAGTCTTAAGGAGAGGAACGCCCTGAATCACAACAACAAAGTATGGGTCAACAAGAACCTACCAATGTGAGGTCAACAGTCAGGTGGACGAATGACTGGTCGATGTGAAAATGTCACACACGTGAGATGCTGCTTTGGACAGCCACTCACGCTATCGTTTGATGTCATTCATCCGTCGTGACCACGTCATGGATGTGGACTGGTTGTACACCCTTTGACACGGGCGGGGTGGGTGTGAATAACAGGAGTTTCGGCACACTAAGGTTTTGTTTGTGTCAATGGGCTTTTTACTTTTCTCTGGGATCCGTCTTGCCTGGGATTGGTCGACTTTATACTGCTTAGTTGTGCTACCATGAAATTTTCCCGATGGCTCATTCTCTTAACAGAATGTGTCAGATCATAAGTTTTGAGGATACAGAAAAACACGCACAATAAACCAGATATTTTTAACAGGGATTTGGCTAATGAGGTATATTCTCGTCGAAACCTGATAGATTGGCTTCAACAAGAAGGCCCACATTCAATTTCGCGCATAAGGCCCACGTCATTAGAGACAAATTGTTTGTTATGTCACTTGTAAAGTCTCCGACTGGACGGTGATACCTCTGAACACTCAGAGGCTCAGCGAGCAGGTAAGTGAAATGTTGCCCTCCAGCACACGAGATATTTACACTGCCTACCCACACATCCTCTGATTACCACAAGTTGGATTGGGACTCAGCCCTTGCCCTGCACGTGCCAACAGACCGCCATTTCGTTTTATTCGATGAGACTTAGCCATGTGGAAAATCTGTCGGTGCTGTAAGGAAGCTTTGTTATTCACGCCTACCTTGTGTGCATCAATGGGTATGCAACCAGTCCATATCCGCGACGCGATCAGAACGGATGAATGACATCAAACGATAGCGTGACTGGTTGGCCGACTAACCATTTCACATCGACCAGTCAACTGATCACCTAAATTTTGACCTCACAATTCCTTTTGAACAATACTTTCCTTTTTGTTGTGATTCTGACTGCTTTCCACACCAACTCTGATGGAAACACTGAGTGATGTTTTCGGAAAAGTTTCGTGACAATCGGTAGATTTACTGCTGGGCAGCGTTTCGATTTTAACACAAAAGCTTCATCAGGCCAAGCGACTAGGTTACGAGGTTGGTCGAGATTTAAGGCGGGAGGAGAACCAATCAGCTTAGTCAAGCTAGGTTTCGGCCGAGGGATTTCGTATGTTAGGGTGGGTCACCAATTGTCCAGCCAATGGGGAGACCTACATGAATTTGGGTCTAGTCTAGGGTCTAGTTCTTCCAGTTCGGTCCACGTGATGATCCCTCGTGAAAGTCGTTTGCACTTCCGTTCGTCTGTATGGATGAGCTAGTGCCACGATAGTTGTGTAAAGAAGAGGGATTCTGTTAACTTTGGTTGGGTTGGGATTTCCACCCCCTGTTTTTTCAAATGATTGAACTGAGTGATGTTCTTTGAAATCCAACAGCAAACGGCTTCTGTTGAGATAGTAATTGCTGTGACGAATTATCCCAACCTGAGCAGTTACTAACCAGAACATAAGCGCATCTAAGCCCTTATATGGCATGGTCCAGATTATGCGACATCTTATGCGTAAGCCCTCTAACAAGATAAGCCGGTTAACAGTTCGCTTCAGCCGAGGTCCTTTCAGAAATATGCGCCACTGAAATTAAGTGGACTGATTAGCATTTATTCCATCAAATGTCACTATGATACAACAATAAGTCAACACAATTATACCAGCATATACAAGCAGTGTGCACTCACTATCCGTTTTTCTATGTCATATTGGATTCAATTATACTGCTCCTAGTAACTGACCGCACAACAAACCCAGTGTCATGCAACTGGTCAAAGCGGTCATCTTTACAGTGTTTCAAGTGGAAACTGCAAGGTCTAGTTAGTTGCCTATCTGGTACGTTCAGCAATAACATCAAGTAGATTCATCTGAGACGGTATCATATTTGTCATTCCCAATACCAATGTAACCGTCGACGAAGCGCCATTAGGTTAATATTTTTTCTAAGCTAACCTTTATTTCATCATCTTGATTTTATCAAGGTGAATCCCCTGTCTCGATCGAATCAATCTTAGGCATATAAGAGATTCTTGTTTTCATCCCTGATTCTGAATGAACAAGTCGGTTCGATGAAAGAAGTATGAGTAAGAAAGAATATCAGTGGCTGTCTTTTTAAATAACTTCTAATGTACACCCATGCATTCAAATATCCACAAAAATCCGACATTTCCCAACTCATCCTGAACTCTTCTGTGGCGCATTTGTGGTGTATGATAGAGTCCATCACACAAAATTTTGGGGAGATCCGAAACGGCAACCTCTTGGTTGGTGGTTTAACATCGACCTATATGTGTCCGATCGGCAGCATGCTTAACTTATCATGTATAGCTCTGTCTGAACGCAGTAATCAGTTAGAATTACAACTCTGACCGATCACCTTTTAATGATCAGTCACGTGGATATCTTACCTAGCCGAATAAAATCCTGGAGCCTTTGTGATTGGAGAATACGAGTGCGTGTGCACTACCAGGCAGTTTAACGGAAGCATCTGTTTGCACATATTCAAATGTCATCAAGGGCGTACATGTCGTTTTCCAAGAAGTCCAATAAGCAAATGAACCTAAATTCTGCCAAGTGGTATACCCTACCGGAAACCCATTATATTCCTGTCCAGTGGCGGACCATGAAGTGCGCAGTGGTGGTTGTGAATGAGAGTGAAAGCAACCGAACAGAAGGGACAGGTGTTGTAGGACACCGGACGTCATACCTAGTGGTCGAATCACCAAATACAGCCATTCGCTTTTACATATGTTCGGCGCGTGTGTCCTAGAAGCAAGAGTAGTCTGGTGAGTAAACCATGTTTTTCGTCTCAATATGGGGACACTCTACCTGTTCTGCGAGGTTCCGAACAGGTTTGCACAGTGTTCATTCGATTTGACAGTAGCAAACTATGTCTGAAATGTTGGTCGATGCGTTGCTTTTAAACCAGTTGGTATTAGTCGGACCTACACAGAATTATGCGGAGCAAAGCTTCCGTCGGGACTATTAAGACAGAGGCTATACTGTTTTCTAACTTATTCTGAGCCAGAAATGGGGAAGTTTTCTTTGTTGAAGCAACCGTTACTGCTAAAAAAATTCCCAAATATTCCCGAGACACACCTCCGTTTCTCCCAGTGTAGATAATGGGGTAGTAGCGCAAAATTCGGTGCGTTCTTTGTGCTATTTAGAACAACCAAAATGAAGCACTATTCATACTATTCTGTTTAATGTTAATCTCCCTATTCTGAAGCTGAATATAAGTTAAGCAGGTCGATGGCGGTTTAGGTATTGAAGACCGACACCACCTCAATTTGGCAGCCACCTATTTGCCAACAGACACCATCTTATAGCACACAGTCGGATGTCTGTTCCGCTTATTGCATTTTACCACCCCCATAGATCCTATAATTTGTCCTTAGTAGATTCCGTCAGGAAACCGAGTGACATAATATTGCAGCATAGTGGCCATTAAGGGTGCTAATTATAGCCCTCGGTTATTGAAGTGGGCGTGAATTAAAAATTAAAACACGTCACATAACATTGTTGGCCTACTGCCCATTGAGCTAAGGTCAAACACAATACCGTGATTTTGGGGATGGCCACTCCAAAGTCTACTTCTCGAAACATTTAATTAGCGTTATCTGGCCCCGGCTAAATGCACTATACATCTCAATGCCCACAAACACCCGGGGCACAAATGTAAAGGTGGTCATCATCACCATCACCATTGACACCAATACTCTAGTAATACATACTGGTGTTTAACTGCCATGTTAGTTTCAGGGAACAAGAGTGGAAAGAAAAGTGAAGGAGGGCTTAGTGTGAAGAAGCCCTATGTCCTTAGGGAATGAGATCAACACCATCGGGAAGCACTAATATAAGCAAGTCTGGGTATTATGTGGAACAAAGTGGCCATCAGCAAAATTAGCCCAATATCTTTTGCGAACCTCAACGTAGGCCCAGAGCACGACGACACGCGAGCTTCAGCTGGGCAGCCCTCCTGCGCCCAGCAGGAGGCAGTGGCATGCGCGCCACTGGGACCGGTTGTGTGCTAAGTCCTGTGGGGTTCCAAACATCTGCGAACAGTATCATGTGAGTCCCAATGAGGAGGGCGCAATGACCCCACTACACTGTATGCAGCCGTTTTCATTTCGCGTTGGCGTGTTATGGCCTATCCCTGGATAAAATTTTGCCAGTAGTCGCCTGGCACATTAAATAAAGTCTTCTTGGATAAACAATGGTTGGGTATACGTGATGCACAGGCGCCTGTTCCTTGTGAGTTTAGCCGAGATTTGTTTGATCTGCGGAATCGGGTTCGTTCCTAAGTAACCATTTATACACCACCTCGTCAAGTACTCGTTACAGCTAGCTAACTCTTAACATGTGATGGAGACTCCGGTGATCAGAAATTCGAAGAAGCATAAGGTCTTTGGAAGGGCTAAGTATCACAAGTATAGAGTAAGACCGCTCTTACAGCCGCCTTGAATACAGGGCCCTTTAGCTTTAGTGGAATTCCGTACTGACGCCATTAATGACGCAAGTTTGTGAAAAGCTCTCGCGCCTTGATCATGTGCGCATTAACTTAAACTGTTACAGTAAAAACACGGCTTATGCATCTGCCAAGATATGTGAACCGAACAACAAACTCAAGCTTCTCATTAGAAGATTTCACAGAGAAAAGGGGTTGGAAAACTTGAGGTTAGATTTTACTCTTTGAATGTGTCATATGCCCACTGAAACGTGGGGCTACTTTCGACATTCTGGTTAAGGTGCTTTCCGTGGACAAATAATCGTCAAACGACAAAACTATATAGTCCGTATGGTTCATATCTATTACCTCTCCGATGATGATTCCGGTGCTTAGATTCACTGTCTTTTGGCGTGTGTGCTCCATGATGACGTCACTGGCACAACTAAGCAAAACCCAAAAGAGAGGACAACACTGACGAACTTCAATAGTTGTCAGGAGACTTCTGGGCATTTCGTTGTACACCATAACCCGTCCTGAGGTATGGCAAATAAAAGCCACGAAGAACGCTTACCAAACTCAGTGGCATCCCCTCTGGTCAAGAATATTAGGGAGAGCCTGTATATACACACAGGTGGTTAACACCTAATAATGAAAGTCCCCTAGCATACTGATGGGCCATTGCACCTTAGAACCATTTTGAGGGAGGCCAGTTCCGCGGACAAAAGTCTAATCTTACCGGTAGCAAAACCGATGTAAGGTGTCACATAATCGTGGAGAATGCCTTCGTTAGGCAGCGGAACAAGTTAAGTGGCATCAAAAGGTCTTCTACCTATATGTGACGTTTGAAAGTCTATTAATGACTGACTGCGTCTACCAAAGGCCAACTTAATCATCCATATCCACGCTGATAAACAGTATGGGGGACTTGGCATCCCAAGCATGAGTTCGACCAGCCCGACATAGCTCAATGCGCACACGGAAAAGCTGTCATCTACGCAACGCCGGGCATTGGGCTAGAATTCGGCCTTTGGATTGGAAACAAAGGTAACTCTGTAAGCACCAAGGAAGAAATGGTAGCTGCTTAGGAAATGGTCAGCACAACAGCGTTGATGGTCGCGGCTTGTGAGAATTGGTTTCTTCGCCTATTATCAACAGATTGTTTGTGTTTCCAGAAAGTGTATTTTCAGAAGTATATGACTGGGTATCCATCTCCGATATGACCTGCTGATGACTAAATTTGGCATACCTAGCACGGCCATGAGGGACACACAGTCTCCTGTCGCGGAAACTGTAATCAACTGGAGATTTCGGTGTGTATTCTGCAGACCTGCTGGATCATGCATGGCACTCGACGTTTTTATCGTAATCGAGCTACAAGAGAAGTTGGAAAACGCCCCTTCGTCTGGGACACACTATGCTCAAGTAGAAGAGAACAACTACCTCGAATTCTCTCATCAAACCTGACCTAATCGCTGTTCAGGAGTGCCAAGTAACAGTGATAGACGTAAGCGTAGTGTCGACTGGGAGCAAAATACTTGTGTAGAATGAGAAAAAACGGAAGAACGGTGCTGAGGGCTTCTTCCTCTCTACCATATAAGCCCTCTCGATTGTGACTTTGGTCTTTTAGTTCAAGGACCGATGATCTTTTCATGTAGAGGTATCTGCTTCCCTCATTCCATCAAGGCTGTTTCTGGACTGGGACTTCCTAAGATTGCAGTCAGTGATCGCACTCGTGTTCACTCATCCTTCTGGGATCTCGATGTAAGTACGACGCTGGTAGTAGGTGGTAGTAGCACGATGAGTATTCAGTCTTGTCGCTGACAATGTAGGACAGCCACTTTGTGCCCCATGTGCGAGCGCTTACTGCTCCTTGAAGAGCATTAAGCCTTCGACAAATATACTCATTTGCAAACAAATTTGGTTTTTGGGGAGACTCACCTGGTCTCTACGTGTATGTTTTCATGCAGAATATTCTCGTGCATTGGAAGTCATTTTGTCTGACTGAGAACGGCTAATGGCACGCTTGCAAATGGAAAGCTTCCCTCTTTTTTCTAACCTATTCCTGTACATCCTTCCACATCTGTCACTCGTTTTTTATGCTTGTGTTCATGGTGGTCAAAAACAAACAAAAACAGTGGTGTTCGAAACAAGCTTGTAAGCCCGATTTTCTGATGCCTAAACTCACCTCATTTCTACAGTGAAGGGGATGTCCAGCATCAGAAGATGTGATTACATCACACTTTAATGGGCACCCAATCTCAGCAACCTGGGCCAGAAATCAGCTTCATGAAGGGCAGAATTTTCCATCCTATCCAAGTTTCACTGTGCAGATAGTTGATCAGACAGCTTCTTACCTTACAAACAACATCTCATGCATTGTTCTTTCTCACGTTCAGGCCTTCAGCCAATACTCGTCCACGAACCGCTAATGAATAGTCGTGTTACTAATAGACTTGCATTAATTGGTTGGGAATGTAATAAGTATGCACATCCTCGATGTAATACACTACTCATAAAGTTGCTGAAACTTCTTCGACAGCCCATGACCGGTTTCACCCTTCTTGAGGCTCGTAAGGTAGGTGCACTCCCCAAGTTTCCGTCAATCTTATGTTCTACTTGAACCCAAATTGCACGAAATTAGCGAAATGCACTCATTTGCTTACCAATTTGGTTTTGACGGGAGACTCACCTGGAACCCAGCTGAATCTTTCATTTATGATGTTTTTAAGCAACTGAATGTGCTACACCAGGCCGCCTCATGTTTCAGCTGTAAGTTTTCAGCAACCTTATGAGTAGTGTATTACGTCTATACGTGTATTGCGATATCTCGAATAATGCACAAACTGAAACATGGGGCTGCCTGGTGCAGCTCATGAAGTTGCTTAAAACATCATAAACGAGAGATTCAGCTGGGTTACAGGTGAGTCTTCCGTCAAAACCAAATTTTTGTATGCAAATGAGTGTAGTTCTCTATGTACATAATACTGTTTTGCAGTCTCCGTCCATTCATTATTTAAAGACACGGTGATTGTGAAATCTGTACTAACTGTGGTAGAAAGCGTCCAATAACAAAAGTTCACATATAATGTTAGAAATTGATTAACTTAGCGAAGTTGCGCGCAAACGCATTCGTATCGCAAAGGACCCGAATACATTAACGGAGTTGCACAAACTTCCTTGGGTTGGATACAGAGAAGCCACTCAGCTGAAATTCAAACAGCGTGATTGGGACACAATGAATTGTGGGCAGAATTCATCCCATTACTAAGATCACAGATGACGTCGGTAGCCTCGCTTTGCACAAGATTTCTAGCGCAGGATGAATGCGTGGTTTTAGCTGCCAATATCCGTTATGTCGTTTGCTGCCTCAAACTACAACGGATATCACTACCGTTTAGGATGAGGAAATAAGGGTAACACTCAAACCAGCTGAGCTTGTTTTGTTCAAATCAAGCGTTACTACTCACCTACATACCTTTGGTAGTAAGAAAAATTGAAAATAATTGTTGTGCCACCATTTAGGTGTCTGCTGCAGGCATTTCGACAGGGTTTGATTGTATGCATTAAATAAGTTCACGTACGCACAATCACTTTAAATCATTTCAGTAGTAAAATGCAAATTTTGGGGAAGTTTTGAGTTCTTCATCCTAAAGGCAATCTTATAGGCCTTAAGAAATTCATTTTCAGGCTCAGAAAGACCTCCAGATCTGGAGTTGGTGTTTTTGAATTGCCTATCTTATTCACACACGGTCGGATTGCGCAGCTACGGTTGCCTAAAACTTACACCAGATACCTACCATAGAGAAGCCACGCGCAAAAACCAATGCGATAACTGATTAGATTAATGAACCCCCTCGGAACACATTTGTCCGAAAAGACCAGCAAGGTAAAGTATCCGCTTTTGGTCACCTACATAATAACGTTCAATTTTTTCTGGTGCAAAAGTCTGGTAGAAAAATGCACTAAAATGCAAGCCACACTGTGTCCTTCCAAGTTTACGAATTAATATACATCACATGTTCAACTATCGGCAGTACGTGTAAATGTTGACAGTTTGGGTGGGTTTGTTGGCTGTTGATCAGGTTTCAGCCAACTTGTTTGGGCATATTTCCTTCTAGGAGCAATCCAAGGAGAACACTACTGTGTGCTACGTTTTCCAGTTTGAATGGACTGCATGCGATGGTCCTCGGCAGTAGGCGCTCTCGAGAGGTTACACGCTACTGTAATTATTTCTGAAAAAGGGTGGCGTTAAGACATTTTGGCGCTTTTGTGGACAACTCTGCGTCGATTCGGCCAAAAATTTTGTCTACACTCATGATGCCATTTAACCAGTTCACCAGAGTAATCTGGTGGGTAATGGAAGATCATATTTTCACGTGACTTGATTGGAGGACTTGGACTTTTCGAATTTTCGTAAAGCACACAAACGGCTGTTACCATCGAATCGCATTTGATCTGACCGATGAAGCATTCAAACGGTCACGGTTTTAGTGTAGACCGTTGTATCATAGAGATAATAGTACTTGGCCAAAACCAAGTTCACTCGGTTCAAACGTCACCGACAACCGAGTAAAACCCTCAGAAACAGCTCGACTGAGTTAGTTAACAGTGAACTCCACACTAAACCGTAGATAAAAATCATGTGGACATGACAACTATAATGTCTCTAACTTTGGTTCTGCCATCTTATCACTAATATAGCAAATCCGGTCAGTGATTTCTGAGCGGGAGACAAGACTTCTGACTAGAGATAAAATCTACGTAATACGGTGGTATCAGTACGTGCTATCAAGAATTACGAACGGCTCAGTGTATGATAACCGTGATTATATCCTTCCCTTAGCTTCGAGTAGATAAAAAATCTTTCTTCGGTTTCACTGAAGCAATTCAAACCAACAAAAATAACCACCTTCCCTCCGCTATGGGCACGTAGTGACCACTGCTGATTAAATCATTATGTTAGATGCTCACTCGTTCACTCTGTGTGCCTCATTCTGAAAAGTTGCTGCCTGTGTGGGTCAGGGTTGACACACATGTAGAGGCTACAATATGTATGAGTAAACTAGGCTTGAGAAAACCACTTTTCTCGAAGTTGAATCATAAGCGAAGAGTGTAAAAACTTGATCTAGACCTATTCGCTGTGCAGAGTTACGGTTACGACTTCTATATTCAAGGTTTCGGCTGACGCGCGGTGTCTACAGATTTTAGGTACTACATATTAGTATTTGAATGGTAAACATTTCTCTGAAGTTGAGTAGCAATTATTTTGCTACTTTGTTCCATTTCATCTAATTCTCACTGCATAGTCCATTCAGACCGTCACCAAAATCAAAATCGTACAGCATATATATATATATATATATATATATATATATACATGCGTCTGTATAATATCTAACCATATAATCTGCATACTAGTAGCAAAAACAATGGCGGTCATTACCAACAGGTAACCCTCCAGAGGGCGCGGGACCAGAACACCTCAAATTGCGTAATCGTACAGCATATATATATATATATATATATATATATATATATACATGCGTCTGTATAATATCTAACCATATAATCTGCATACTAGTAGCAAAAATTGTGGAAAATTCAATTCATCAGCCATTTGATTCAGGGGATACCATGGACGTCGTTTTATATGAAATGGCTTAGTGACCGGCAGTGCTCGATGCATCACTCCCATAATGACTCATTGTGGACATTAGTGATGTTTTGGAGTAGCTAAGAATAGGAGATTCCTGACAATGTAGCTCAACTCAAAAATTCTGTTGGAAGCCTTCATACGCACGGTAGCGTTTGCGCTCCACCCAAGGGTTTTACGACACACTAAGCACTCACAAGATAGTTAAGCTAGAATACTGGGTACATCTTCGGGCGTTATTTGTGACTGGAGCACCTGAGAACTAACACTATCGGCCGCATTCACTCATTACGTTTCAACATTTAAACACACATAAACGTAATTAATTCTACTAGCTGATTATGATCTTACTCACAAGCGCAGCCTTTTCTTGACTGGATTTTAGCATACAGGTTTAATTTCACAGATAGTCCATTAGTATTAATCATATGAGAAGGACTAATTTTCTCTCCAAATTGATTTCTGCATTACTTTTGTATCATTCTGAATCCACATATATGGAAAATTGATTTTTTTGGAATGTAATACGAACATGTTGAGGCTTAAATATTCACAGGATGATCACCGCACTTTAGCTTATTCAGCAGTACCATTTACTGTGGTCCCGTTATGATGACAAAAGACAGTTTCCAAGTTTTCGTTATCACAGTACAGGCAACTGAATGACCGACACAAAAGGTCCATTTTGCTTAGTGCAGTAAGAATGGTGAATATATCTGTGCCTATGTAATCTTTTATTATCTTTATGTGTTGTACTTTAATCACTGCCTTGGGTTAAAAAGGCATGTTACAGTAACTGGACTGACAAGCACGTACAAAAACAACCACCCGTGGACATCTCATCGTTATTTCTATAGTTTGAGCATCTGGGCCTAGATTGTGTAGGGAAATATCTTCTGCTAATGGATGCTTACTTCCGCACTGGTACCTTAGTATATCTTCCTTGACAATAAATAAGTCACATCATTTGTACAACGCAATCTTTTTTATTACTCGGACAGCATATCTAAGAGTAAACTCATTTGAAATAGCATAGTTATTTGCAGTTGGCTTCGGATCGCTTCTGTGAGCAGGGCAAATTCTGGGTCCTAGGTTTAGGTTGACTTAAACGAAATAGGCCATTGTGACCAGTGGTCTTCATGGACTCTTGGTCACAAAGTTAGAGAAACACCCGTTGTCTCCTGGTGATAAATGTTGTGGGCATTTTTGAATCAGTCTATGGTTGAAAGGCCGTGGGAGTTTTCAGCAACCTTGTCAGCCTCATCTAATCGACAGGCAACAGAGTCCTAGTTTTGTCGGCGCTTATATCGATGCGTAAAAATGTTTGCAGAGCCTCACATAAAGATGCTTTGAAATGTCCTGTATTCTGCGTTTCCCTCATGATTCTAACAGGCTCACTCTTCCGTGGTAAGAATTAAAGAAAGCATTTTCATGGAATATCAAAATGCTGGGTGATACTTATTGTTTGTTGAAGACAGATGGAGACGTAAACACAAAATCTTGATGTGTTTACTGCAAAATGTGAAGTCCCATTCACCTAGATTGCTGTCATAAGAAAAGTGCAGACTAAAATGACTGCTACTGCGTTGCCTTGATGGTTTTCGTATTTCGATGGACACTTTATTTTCTGTTGAAGGAAAGCAAACTGTCATCAGTCGGACGTAGGTAGCCATAAATGTCCAAGTTGCTCATGAGGTAAAAACCAATGTGACTCCATCTGGCCAGCAATTAACCAGCTTACTTCCTGCTGACCCACCTTCCTTTAGAAGCAACATGCTCTTCTGAAACATAGTCAAGCAGACAGAAGAAGCAGAAATTTAGGAAATCGTGACAGCCTCCTTGGGCGGCAGACACTTTTCTCTAGAGATGTTAGGTAACAATTTTCCAGATACATTGACTCCGAACGGGCCTTAAGGAAATGGGTTGCGCGTCCTTACAAGTTTGACAGAGAACCACAGTTGGCAGCAACATTGGTCAGTGAACAGGTAGGCAGGAGGATTGTCTGATTTCATGGATTGAGACAAAGGAGTGTGATCTCTTTTCATTCATATTTCGTTTCCTTTAGTGATATCCCATTTCATTCTATTTTCATCTATTGTTTTATATACCACCGTTACCTTTGCAATCGTCGTCACCACAACACGGCCTATGTGCGTTTCCATGACAGTTTTTGACATTCTGCGGACTCTTGTTTAAAGCGAGATGAACCCATCAACTTGCTATTTCATTCTCGTGCACGTAGTCGGTGTATTTTACTGGTGTTGATAGGTCAGCTTAAGCAACCGTAAAGCAGCAGGGAACGGTGCGCTTAGACATGTGTGCATTGTTGCAACGAATCAGAAGCTAGTCGAGAAAGCCAATCGCATTCATGCTTCTGAGGCTTAGTGAGCGAGTGTGATTTTGCAGCGTGCACATGATTGTCCTGATCATAGATGGTAGAAAACTGCCTTCAGGTATTCTGCTTTGCTAAAGATATGTGAAACGTGTAGACATTTTCCACTTTTGGACACCTTGACTTTTCACGTGGACTATTCCCGTTGTATTCTCCCGATCACAAACCATGCATAGAAGACCCTTATCGGGTACACTGAATTTGTTCGCAACAATCGTGTGCATATACTCAACTGGGATACTTACCAACCAAGTCATTTATGGTCATAATCGCCGAATTTTACCTGCGGACTCCTACCAGGTTCTTGGGAAGACAGGTGTCCGTCGTTTTGGTCAATGCAACATCAGTTATGCGTGGCTTGTTCCTCCACCCACTTCCAGCCTTGATGCCTACGGGCATGCATTGGCGTGCACGCGCCTACAACTTCAGAATGGTCGCGTTGTTCGCAGTGCCTTAAACGGCAATGAAGAGGAAGAAAATCTAGGTAACAGGCCAGAAGAGGAGCTTAAACGTATTAACAAGGAACTTACAACAACAATGATTGATTTGAGTCGTCTGGATGCACTTTTGCGGGCTGATAAGACAGAAGATGGCCGCATTATTACTGGTGTTGCTGCACAGCTTGCTGATGAGAGCCGTTATTTCTATCTGGCCGACCGAATTGGCGATTTGAATATCATGGTGCTACTCCGTCCTGGGCAACAACTGAAGCTGGAATTGATTGATCCAATATCTCCGGACCACCTCGTCACACCTCAACACATCCTGTGCTCTCGAAAAGAGTGTCCTACCGCTCCTAACCCTACGGAAGCTCTTCCAGAAAGCACGGACGACCCACAGTTACGCAAAGTTTTAAACACATCTCGGATATTGACAACTTCCCTTTCGAAAGCTGAACGACAGAACCGTGAGCTGTACATGCAGTTAATCATTTCCCGCGTCGCCTGTGCACTCCTAAGTTTTTTGTGTATTGTTTTTGCCATTACTGCTCTAACATTGTGTGTTCGTCTGCGCAAAACTCCAGGATTTTACAGAAAAAAAGCCCCACCCTCTGAACTGAGCGTTTGTCGAGATCCTCACCCGTCACCCTCGTACTTCCAAACAAATGGGAAAATTAATGTTGGTCAACCATCCCCTGTGTATTTCACAGACACCTCTCCAAGACACGCAGGGCTAGCGCACCTCACTGGTGATACGGCAAGTGTAAACAACGTCCTGATGACCGCTAGTAATTTGAGTGAATGTGGTGGCATTCCTGGAATTCATGGAGCCCAACTTTCCTACGCTGCACTTGGTCCACAGTATGGTCATTTGTCAGGATATCCTATCTCAGCGGGACGTGCTTCCCTGTATAATGACAGCTCAGGCGTGCTAACCTTTGTTCCAGTCACAACACGAGGTGTCATTGTGCCTTATCAAAACGGATCCGCAAGTCCCGCGCCATCGAATCATTCTATGAGTGAAACTCGAGGCGTTGGTGTTGTACGAAGTGGTTCGTTGGGACGTTATTCTGAACTCAACGTATGCAATTCAGAAAATGGCCGGCGAAAGTTCGCCAGGCTAAATAAGCATCCTGTATCGTTGAAACACATTGAGTCTGCAAATTCACAGATGCATCACAACCCAATGTCCTTACAACAAAACATCTTAGATGGGCAACAAATGAGGGGGTTCCAACATCCCACATCAACAGCTGTGGACCATGTGCCCAAATCACCAGGCACACAGGTTATGAACGATCTTATTTTGTTTCAACAAGCGGACAGCGGCAACCAACCAAAGGCGACTCATCGTTGTGCATCTGCCGAACTGCCCCTTCCCTTCCCGAAAGCCTATGCTCCGTGTGCATCGATCGATGGAGAGAGGACGAGTGTGAACTCAAACCATATGAATCACATCCAAGAGTCATGCGTGACGGTAGTTCGGAAGCCGGCGTTGGCCAATTAGATGAGAACCTATTGCACTGCAATTCTTTTATGTTTGTGTTGTCTGCATTTAACCCGTCCATGTGTGTGAGAAACCAACGACGAAATTTTGGTGAGTATAGTGAAACATGTATTTAGTTGCAACCTACGATCTGTAAAATATTCGAGGCAGTGTACCTATCTGAGCAAGAATCTGTGTTTCTTTCGTTGAATTGGCTTCTAGCGTACGAAGCAAATCATCATTGATGTTTTAGTCAACTGCGCTGTTTGGCTGCTCCCCTCCAAACTCAAAATTTCATTTTTCTTCATATAATTAATTTTTAAGCTACAACTGCATGCTATTCTCAGTCAACTCGTTTTCTTATATGTTCATATATTTTCGCAGAGAGGAAGTAACACAGTGACCATCGGGAGATGATATTGTCGCAACAATTACCTCAATAAACCAGAATCAAGGTTAATTGTTTGGTTTCTGGGTTTTCCATGGGTGCGCTGCTGTGATACGTTGGAGACAATGTTGAATCCCACGAGCGTTCGAAGTCAACATGCTCTCTTACTCTGTAATTTTTACAGAATGTTTGTACGGTATGTCATCGAAACACCTCTGAGAACGGTGTGACAGGTTATATAGGGAGGAATCTTCAGCCGGATCATAAAGATGTACAGGTGGTCACAAAGCTAGCGACAAGCAATACGTGATGAAACGTGTGACGTTATCACCCAGCGGGCAACTGTTTACGTAAAACGTATGTCCTAAACTGGTCAATGGGGAACACAACCCGTTAGAGTACTATGAAATCCAGTTGTATTTAGTGTTCCATCATTCCTATTTTCAAGTTCTTTATCTGCCTTAGTCCTGTTGATTATCGGATCTTTTCTAACAGGGGGATACCTGAATGAGAAAAAAGGAGGTTTCGTTTTTCCCAATTGATGGGCTGTTAAACTTGGGAAATGTTAGCAGACTTGCATACTAGCAATTCGCTATCGACTATCACTTATTTTGCAAAAGTATGAAATTGTGAAACATAGTGTGGTGACTCATCTCTGCATATGAAAAAGCTAGATACAGGGTTGAATCAGCAAACAAGAATATTCCTCAGAGGATTCATTTAATATACATCGGAGCTCAGGAAGCTCGATTCAGTTAATTTATAAGAAAAAACATTGAAGCATGCTAAATGTTGCTTCTGACTATAAAATCTGACGTTGAACTTTGAGACTCTAGTTCCTCGCTTGATATACTATCTTAATTTGGCTAGTCAGAACGAAGTTTACGAAGTTTAATATAAAGGAGGATGCATTGCGCAAAAATGTGCCAAACTGATCGTCACCGTGATTGAACTCTTCTCGATAGTTTGGTTTTGGCGATATGTTCGCTAACCCCGGGCTTCAGATAGCCTTAAGAAGAATTTCAGTCCAAAAAGATATGAATTAGGGGAGTTCAAAACCAGATCACGAAGCTTCTGCTTATTGTTTTCCTAACTAGCCAACAATTTTTATGTTTGTGTTGCAGGCCAGTGTCTAATGTTGTGGATTTCACTTTCTGACTATCATCTGAACCCATCTCAACCACGTCACACTGAAGAAGAGAGGCGGACAAAACCCCTCACGTGACTGGTCACACTAAAGGCCCGTCCCTTGTTTTGAAAGATGCATGTTTATCTGTCTACATTCTCATTTTTCCGGGGAAGCTTCGCCGGAACATGACATTTAATTTCACGAACTTATGAGTCCTTAATTGTGGGGTCGAAGTGTTCCGCCTTAGCTTGAATGGATTAGCGGAAGATGCCAGGTGTCTGATATGCAATGACTAGTGTTGGTGCTCACTGTCATGGCATCAGGCTTAGGCAGACTGATGGCTTGCAACAAGGTACTGTTTTTTTCCCGGTACTTTTGTAACCTCGGGTGTCAATTGACATCAGTGGCTTGCATGTAGCATTATACTCCGTTCCAAATAAAAAGTCTGTATGCAGATGTCGAGTGGTTCAATCGTCGTTGGCCAGCAGATCTGTTCAGGATGCTACCAAATGTTACATGATCTGGGTGCTTGAATCATTCTTATCTTTCTTTCCGACTTTGACCGGTAGCATGTTTCAATTTATCGACAAATACTCTCATACACACAGAGTAAACCTAACTTAATACAGCTTAAGCTTCGGTTTTTAATGGTCGAATTTGTTCAGCAACCTTGTGAGTGGTGTGTTACACTGAGGCAAGTTTGAATTGGCTTGATGATGGGACATAATACACTGCACGAAAACGGCAGAAAACAATTCTCCAGTTTAACTGTTTGTTTTTAAATTTCGCCCTAACTAACCTTAGTTATTCCCTTGTTTTGAATATTAGTTAGCTGAAAGTGTGCCCAGATGTTGTAAGTTGATTTGGTTACGTAGATAACACTTTGAGATGTTTAGGCTAGTACTTTTCGAACTGACATTTTGTACCAGTATTCTGGTTCACTAAAGTAAATGATTCTTTCCCCTGTTCGAGTTCGACTTGTCTTCACATTTGTTGCACAAAGTATCTGAGGTACGTTAACAATGGACATATACAATGTTAATATAAAACTCAAAATAGCACTACTCATAAAGTTACCATGGGCACACACAGTAGGCTGCTTTTCGTGTTCTGTGTGGGCTAGATTGAGTTAGTGCAAGTCCAGCAAGCTCACCGTAATCATCAGCCCTGATTGTAAAATTACCCTTAGAACACACCTTCTATTGTTCTGGATATGATGACAGATGGTATCTGTTGCGTGCGTTTATTCAGCCAGGTGTTCATGCATTCACTTCCGTCTTGCTTGACAAGTCAGCCATAACAAGAGATTTTGATCCTTGGAAAAGAGAACGCAGCACCTGAAAAACTGGCAGATGTGTACATTTCATCAAAACTGCTTCAATTACAACCTCACCCAACTTGGGTAGAAGCGTACTGAAACAAAGATTATTATTCTACCCCCTACTTTTTAATGACTACCTGAAAGAGGGAAAGTGAGTAACACGCTATTGTTTATACCTGAGTATAGACAGCAGCATTTAGCAAAGCGTAACTCCATCCAGAGTAATAAATTTGTTTTCTTTAATCGCCGCGTTTTTATTACGCAGAAATTGCTTTGTTATCTAAGTTCATTGCGTTACTTGGAACCAAATGGGATATACTCACGAATGCACAGTTACCCGTCCTCGACAACTGAATTCGTACACAGAACCAGTAAAATATTCTTACCAGATGCAAAATTTGGCACAGTCATAGGTTCTTTTAACTTGACGGTAAAATTCATATTCCTGATACTGTGAACAACCTATATCCGGGAAAAACTAAAAACAACCACCTATTCTCGGTATATGATCGGGCAGATGAGATGATTTAAGCCACTGGTTATTCTTTTGATAACGTTCTGCAAAGGAATGCATGGTTCTCCAAAACTTCCACTCATTGCTAATAGCCACCGAATAAAATTTCACCCCGTTGTACGATGTCTTGTGAGAGGCTCTTATTCGAAATGACGAGGGTATCATAGCGTAGGTTCGGATACAGTCAACGTCTCGCTAAGATGCTCTCATTTAAAAACGTGATCTTGATATACCTTTCCGTCACCCGATCAGCCCACAATCATCCGGTGGCTACCTCAATCCCGAAATTATTATTTAAATTGTTCGCTTGCCTGTGAACAGAAGCATTCTTTGTGACTTTCTGGAAGCCCAAAACCAGCCTAGCTATGCTAAGCGAACACAAACTTACTGAACAAGATTTGCAAGAACGCCAGATGCAAAAATAAATGAAGCGTACAACATTCAGGTACATGAACACTCGAAGCAGCAGACAGTTTAAGTGCTCTTCAGTTTCGTGAGATAGTTGTTGAAATCACCGACATAATCAATTCGTAATCGACCTCTAGATTGTCTTTCAGGTTTCAGACATATTTTTGGTTTGTTCTCGGGATGATTTTTTTCATTTGTTCCTTGGTGATACGCACCTTTACCTACCTCTGAAAGCACTTTTCTGCGCTGGCTGCACTGTGGATCTGCATCATTAAACTGATCAAACTAACGAGGAAACAAGCTGGTTTATAAGAACACTGCCATGCGGCATTCCCCATTATGCTCACATTGAAGAAGTTTTTATTCAAAAACCAACTCTAACGATTCACCAAAAGAAACTTAAGTCGGATCTTGCTAATATTTATTACAGTCATAGGGGCTACAGGCCAATCAGGGGTTACTTACAAGGCAACATTGCAAAGCCTACGAGCTGCTTGGAAATAACAGAAAGACGTTCATCATCAAACCCGATAAGGAAACCGGTTGGTTTTTTCTTAACAGAAGAAGCGGTGTTTGTACAAACCGGGAGCATCTATAACTCTCCACATTCCAGCACAGTGGTTATACGGTGTACTAAAACCTGTTGGATGCTTGGTGGTAAAATGCAGCCAACTATATATTTTATCAGCACAGTAAAATAGTTAAAGACATGAGAAAAAATGATGTTACTGCAACTTATTTTTCAATGACCCTCTGCTGAAAAATTTGCCGTACTCAGTAGCTGGCACTGAAATTTATCGTCAAACCTGCCGAAGTCTGTAGGAAAGAAGATCATACCCACTACAAACTCATTGCCGCGGGGATGCGTCAATTTGAAATATGCATCCAAAGGCAGTTCCTAAGTACATCATCGCTGATGTGGCGGAGTAGGCAAACGCTACGGTCCCTTGAATCCTACACACTCCCTGTTAGGTTTCAACCAACCAAGAGGGAGCTTTTGACTACTCCATTTTATTTTGATTAAAACTGTACCGCATACTATCGATTTTTTTGAATTTCCTATGCCCGAGTTCGACAAAGATGTATAAAAACATTTTCGTCCGATCTTTGCTGCTTCACCTCGTGCTATGGGAATTTTTCAAACGATTTAGCGTCTTCCGGTTCGCTTTGGTTTGTGGATGGTTCACCGAAAATCTCTATTGGAAAAAGATCATTCGTCAAAGTTTACGATTGCATAACGATATCTATTCCAGCTCTAATAAAAAGCTGGAGCTTACTGGGAGAACTCTATATGACCCTGTTTAGCACGCACTATAGTGTACACCGTCGGTCATCGTGCAAGGCTCTTCGACGCAGAGATACGCGCTGTAGTGTGTTTTCGCTTGTCGTGAGCGTGTCGCTGAACTGTTACTTGATGGCGACACTGACTCACAATGCGATTTTCCCGTCCGATTATTTTATTTCTCAATGATGCACTTGGATGCGGATAGCTGGAGCACGTTGATCAGGCATCATACAAGCCCCAGCATTTCCTAATTCACGGACTTTAAGACAGCTTGTTTGAATCTCAGAAAAGATACACATAACCAAGATCTAGCGAATAGCGTAAACTTATCACAAACGCTGACACGGATTATGGAAGAATGGCGCAAAAATGTCCTCCAGTATGTGTAACATGAAGAGTGCTACTGACGAACTTAAAGCACCGGCCTAGTACATCAGGCCAATATTGCGTTGCGTATGTGTGATCACCGGGGTTTGCAAACCGTTTGTGTCAATTTGGAACCAGATGCTTCGGAATTAGAGCAGCGTGTGATACCTAAAATCCTGAAGTAATCGTTTATCCCGTAGTGCGCGCACGGACCAGGTCCATAAGGCAGCAGATTGTAAGTATAAAAGGCTAAACAAAATAATTTCAAAGGAAGAACGTTAAGAAACAAATCTGGAGAGTTGGGAGTTAGGAATCCTAGTTTAAGTCGGAATTTGAGTCCAATGCACTTCTCTTTGATGTCAGATCGCCAGAATAACTGCATATAGCAGGATGTGGACTTCTCAAACAAATTCCGTAACCGCCTACAACTAAAATACCTAGCAGGTTTCAAGCGTCCGTGGCGTTTCCTGACTGGGCTGACCCCACAGGCATACCAGTTGAGCGACATCATAAGGACAGTTGCTTGGTTGTCGTTCTAGCAGTCGGGTTGACCAATCGAATCTCTCAAGCGTGAAAACGTTGGTCAGACTGAGTGCAATAAGCTGAGGGGGCCCGACAAGGTAACGGCAACACGCTCAACTCGCTTGTCAGATGCTTGGAATTCAAACCTCCGCACGGACAAGAATAGTCACTGCCGATTAGCTCTAATAGGGGCGAAACTCCCGTACAGTGTGTCTCCTCTTTGACTTGGACCCACGAGGATAAATGGGTCAGAACCAGGGGAAGCCTGTTCAAACGATGGAAATGGGGGTAAAAAGGAACACTTTTAGCCCAATTGTAAAAGAATTTTCACTTCGGAGAATTAAAAGCACTATACACTAAGTTGTACATAGGCAAGCACAAATGGAGGAAAGAGATGACTGAAGATGCGATAATTCTGATAAAGCCCATCAAAAAGTTTGAACCCTTGTTGGTACAACCTCAAAGAAAAAGGAATAATTCGCATTTGTCTACTTTGTGAAGGGAAGTTTTTACTGTCTAGCACGGCACTCGAACGTTCTTTGGCTACAAGTTAAGTGAAAATATGACCAATTACTGTAATGATATGGGAAAATGCGGTTTCGGCGCAACAAGGATTCGCCAGTCTCATAATCACTTCCCCGAATTAATTAAACAGTCCGGATGGACACACCCGCTGGATGATTGTAACGAGCTGATGAGGGTGGAGTACAGGAAGAACAGAATCAAAAGTGGATATGACTAAGTCAGAAATAGTGTGAGCAGGAACTTGAAATTGGAAAGCCGGAGGAATTTAATCAGCGAAATACCAGTACAATTTCCTTCAGTGTTTGGCAGTGCTGAATGTCATGTATCCTGCTAGGTTCTGCTACATTAAATTTGTTTTCCTGTATGGTGTTTAGTGTACTGCATGCAAACTTTCAATAGATTCTCCTTATCATGTTTGTCAAATATTGCGTGCATATAACATGAATCCCGTTCTAAAGCTTTATCAATACGTCAACAGCTTTGTCCTCATATGGGACCCCCCAGATCCCCCAGATCACAGTACACTTCTTATCGCGCGCGCGGTTGAATTGTTTCAATCGCTTTCTCAGATGTTTACACGCATAGTGGTCTCGTCAAAGTGCTTGTCGTTACAGTTACTACGTACGAAACACGGGCAAGATCTTGATATCTTCCCACTGGCGGCAAGTGGCTTTCAATAATTCAGACCGCTTTTAACATGCCACTAGATGACAGAGCTTTTTTAATAAGCAAGTAGGTCTTTTATTGTGAGTTTTGAGCAGATGTCGACACTTTGTTGACAGTAGATAGCGCACAAATGTGTGTTCGGATAATTTCGAGCCACTTCAACCGTTTCGCCAGAAAACTTCGTGGTGTATCAGGTAAGATGGCAAACGAACGTACGCTGCATCAGAGTGATCTGCGTAAAGGTAAAGTGAATATACTAAGGAATGCGAGCTATTTGGCATTAGGTTAGTTACAAATTGCGGATAAAGGGAAAACCTGTGGTCAGAGAATCCCTATTAAAAAGATGAAGAGAGCACAAATTTTGCATCAAGTAACACGCCCGAAGGTGGGTTGAGATGAATAATAGCTTGTGGTTAGCCGAATGCCGTATAAATAAGAACGAATCAAGAACGAAAGAACCCATTCCATGTTTATAAGCGTATAATAAATCCAAACGTTATAGCAGTCCATGTCGAATGTTGGAGTCTTGATGTAGAAGAACTTGGGCAATAGGATGGTGTTTGCTTGCGCGATTCAAAAGGCTAACTTTCCTAGATCCCAAGGTCATGAGGACTTAAACGTCTGAATAACAGGGTAATAGCATGACAAGCAAAGACCAAGAGCGAAGAGTGGAAAGGAACTGATCCAAACAGTAGGTCTAAATTGGGGGTCGAATTAGGTGAGACTGTAGGGAACCGCGGAAGGTATGAACGTTGCTTTTTTCGGGTCAAAAATTCTGGTAAGTTCGCCACTCAAGATATTATTGACGTGCTCCAGAACGTCGGACGGTCAAGGAGCAGGAAAAGGTGGGAGACAGTCTAGTGCAGAGTGATGTCGTCCGCAAAAGTAGGGATATGAAGGGAAACGGGTGCTAGCGAACGTTCCATACAGTGCGGGAGAGTAGAGATTCTTTGGATACTATAGGGCTGATATTTTGATTTAAGGTACAAAGCTACTCATTTACACCAGAATGGAGTGTCTACGCAGGAATCTCCGAACCCAAGTAATCACCTCTGTATTTGTGCCTTAATCGAAAGGCTTGGCAAGATATTTGGCGTGCTACACCTGTTGAGAATCGGGTGACTCGAAGGTGCGTTTTTCTGACAAGTAACTGACTATTATTAGTAAGGTCGATCACTCGGCACACGGTCTCATGCACGTCAGACTCATCAGAAGAAATGCAAAAGGATTTTCTGCCCCATCAGAATCATCAAAACACTGCTATTCTGTTATTAACTGATTGACGCGGTAAATAGGTTCCAAAAAATGACTAACTTATGGTTACTTAAGCAAAAATCATACAGTGCAGTTGCAAATAACACTGCCTTTGTGTAAATGGAGATATTTAGCTGAAAACAACACATAGGTTTGATCAAATTGGCAGACAATCTATATAATCGCACAGGAAGTACGATACAGATACCCAGAGAATTCCGGTATCTTCCCCTGCATCTAAAAGGCTGATAGATATAAACACTGGGAGTAGAACAATTTCCCTGACATTGGCACTTTCTGGTTGGTTTATTACATAACGGCGGAATTGCTCCATTCCTAGTTTTAAGACAAGGCCAGCATAATGAACGTTAATTTGAAATAATTAATATAGGGTTATCCTGGGTGAGTTAAGAATGCTACCCACTTCCAAACACGTAAAACATTTATAGAGGCGGGCTACATGGCCGTAAGATTGCAAATAGCTGGCCTCTGGATCTCTGAAGAGGATGAATAGCAACATAAGCGAAAAACGCTGACAAAAGAAGCCACCCAGACAAAAAATCAATCTCAGCACAAATAATTTCAACGTTGTTTCGTACAATGAATTATTATTGCTTATTTTCGGAGTAGAGCGAAGAAGGCCGGATATCCTTTCGATTTTACTGAATTAAATACCAATATACGTGTAATTACAACTGCCTATCTGTTTGCAATATGTCCGTGTCAGCCGCGGGAACAGATGACCTAACGATAAGCAGTTTTAGGGAGATCAGTCAGATATGTAAAGTACAAAGGTGCGATGTGTTGCCATTTGTTTCTGTGTTTATCATCAGGTCTGGAGATTTCTGCGTTCGTTAGTATTGTTTTGCTCCACGACCGGGTGGTCTTGCATCTCGAGAGGGTACATACGGAGGCGAATGCAATACCACGACAGGTGATACACAGTTGTCTAAGTTGACCACCACACCTGGAAAATTTCTCACGGGATAGTGAAACAACGTGACCACCGTGATTGCTCTCGCGTCTTGGGTGGAATGTAGTGGAAGCCAAAGAAGCCAAAGAGGGAACTAACTGCCGACCGCAAACATGACCGCCTCTAGAAGAGTGTTCGACAAAATGAACACGTTGCTTTACCGCTGAATAAATTAGAAAATGGATCATAGGGCTCAGCAGTATTAATAAGATAACAAAGAATCTGCGAAATAATTGAGCCTGAAGTTCGCTAACCAGCAACGTACAAAAATCTCTGTTTTTGTCACCGGTCTAAGCCTATAGTCCTGAGAATATGTCCCAAGTTAGCGAGCAGCGAATGGCCTCTTGAACCGACCAGTATACATGGGATATTTGGAGCTCCAATATTTATTCTGGCAACCATACTGTAATAAAGAGGTTACCTGTTTTAAAAACAGCCCTTACGCAACAGGACGTGTATTTTGGCGTCCCTTTTCAGTACCAAGTTGCCTTGAGAAACGATTTTCTCTTTGAGGAAACGCTCTGTTTAGAAAAACATTATGCATTTGGGAAAAGCTGCTTACCGCTTGACCTGACAAGTGACAATTCACCAATTTGCGTCTTGCCACTAGCGTGCGTCTTTGTAATTACATTTGCAAGCTTGATAAGGCTACATGAAACCACCTTCTTATTTATAAACTCTTTACGTTGGTTAATTAAATTTGAATAAACTTCTAAAAATTATGCTTCCGGAAATAAACGGTGAGTGTATGCTGTCATGGAGGACATTTTATCGACCGCGGCGTTATTGGTTATACAAATGTCAACCGATGCATACAACTCACCTCACCAAGTAGTTCCCCAAAAGTACCCAGTAACGAGGAAAGGTAGGATAAAAACACAACAAACTAAGCAGAGCTCAGGCTGAGAATACACACCTGCAGGACCAAAAAGTATGTAAACCCAAGGTGTATGTGCACACGTGGGGACTTATTTGCTTGTTACTAACGCTAAAATAGCCTACCTATATAATCGCGCAGAGAACTTCATGGAAAAAGGTACTGCATTGGAAAACACTCTCTGATCTGAATGTGTTTCTTAAAGTCTTGCTTGTAATATTGCGTACTTCTACATTATATAACTGCCCTTTGGTTGCCTGCTCCCAGACCAGACCGTATGACACAGTACACTTGAAAAACAATCATTTATTTTTGAAGGGTTTTAAACGGTTTCATCCAGAAATATCATAAACGGTCGGGTAAAGTCACCCGTTTGAAGGTACAGGGAAGACAAGCTGGCACTGATGAGCTCGAAAAACTTTGACCAATGCATTACACTTATTAGCAAGCAGATGATGCGTTGAAAATCCAAAACGTTCAAATCTTCCTGACTTTGGCTATAAATTCCCATACCCGATGCGGCAACCCCAACGTTGCTGAACATACACCACCCAGATGTACAGAAGGAACATTCCAACCTCACCGGATCTAATCAGCGAACA